>JAVQKC010056369.1:0-11359 GCA_036025475.1 Philypnodon macrostomus
AGTTTTATATAGCGCTTTTCTCGACACTCAAAGACGCTTTACATTACATTATTCATTCACTCCACAGTCACACCCGGTGGTGGTAAGCTACTTGTGTAGCCAGAGCTGCCCTGGGGGCAGACTGACAGAAGCATGCACCAGTTTGTGCCTACGGCCCCTCTGACCACCACCAATCACACAACCACATTCATTCATAGGCAATGAGGGTTAAGTGTCTTGCCCAGGGACACAACGACAGTGTGCGCTCGGACGGGGACTCGAACCACTGACCCTCTGGTTGAAGGACGAGCGCTTACCCACTGCGCCACTGCCGCCCCATGACATCATTTTGACATTTTTACGAATATTACAATATTGAACAATTCATTGAACAAAAAACGATCGTATGAACTGCTGGTCAGTTTCAGCTGCTGTGGTGTTGCGTTGCTGAGGCTCTGGGGTCTCTGTATAAATATACAAAGTTTTAACCAAACACATGGATGCCAGATCTCATCATGAGGTGGAAGGGAGAGGTCAGAGTGCGAGACCACTGAAAAGGTTGACATGGCACGGGACAAAGAGCACGGACATCCTCAGCTGCACTTTAGTCTTTTCTAAGTTAAGGCGTATACAGGCTTTTTAGTCATCCATGTACAAAAACCAAGCCAACTCTGTTTAAAAAGGCTCTCTAGATCATTAAATTCTTTATGGCATACCGTCCTAAGTCTCACATTCTAAGGTTCTGGAGTCCATTTAACTCAAATCTTTTGCTAAATGCTGCCTGTCTCATAAATGTCCGTACTTTAGTAACACATGCTTTCTGTTGGTCTGCAGCTAGGATCACCATAATGACATCATTAGTGCTGAGTGTTTTGAGAGTTTAGGTACTCCCTCCAGAAAAGTGTTTTCACAGGCTGTGGAGGACTTAACCTGATGAGCCAACTAATCTGTCTCTACATCCATTCAATATTGTGCAATATTAGGCAAATGTTAAAAAAGCAGTGAAGTAGCAAGTATTTCAAAAAATGATGAACTTGTGCTGAATTCATATATTTTTGGTATGGATCTTGATCACTTTCTGGATTCAGATGATTACATTTCTTTTTACAGTATCTCACAGTAGAGTAGTAACATAAGCTGGCTCCACAAACCTGATCTCAACCTCACTGAATCTGTCTGGAGTTAATATAAAAGCAGAAAGATGTGAGCAGCCTACAACCACTGATAAAATGGTCGGAAGAGCTACCAAAAAGAACATTTTCTAAACTAAAAAAACATAAACTAAACATATATTAAAAAGCAATTGACCTAACAGCCTGTCTTCAAACCTGCCATTTACACCAAACTGTATATGAATATTGCCTCTGTTCAATAAACCAGGCCACATCAATTTTCAATTTCTCATCATTCTCCCGTGACCACTTCTGTGAGAATTTATGTATTGTCTAGTATGCATTCGTCCTCTACACACCCATACAGTAGTGATGTATTTTTAAACCCAGGCCAAGGAGTCATCTGTTTGAGTACAAAGCTCACAGCCAAAGGGAAACATGTCTCAATAAATTACAACTAAGCTCTCACACAAAGCATCCCTAAGTCAGACATCCCCGTCCTCATCATCTCCTTTCTTCGTGACCGAGGAACCTCTAAACCTGTAATTTAAGAAATGCTTTGCCCAAGGAATGCAATAAATCTTGTGACAGCAAAAGGGAAAGAAGAAGAAAAAAAAACGGTCAGGCGCGAGTTCAGTTTCCGCCCGTGTGTGTGATTCAGAGGGTGGGGTGTCACTGTTAACTGATACGGTGTCATCTTGGGTGGTCTGCGGCCTACGCATGCACCATTTTTGTGTACTAATAAACTTCAACACCCCCCCCACGCAAGCATTGTAACCCCGCCCACAGACGTTTTCTCAGCATCTCTGGTCTTCACATTTTAACAGCAGTGCACATAAAGGCAATTACAGAGATTGTCAGTTTAAATGCGTCAGGGAGGGAACAACAGTGATTTTCTATAGTGTGACTAGCAACAATAATGTCATATAGTGTGATGTGGAAATACTCACTGGCCACTTTATTAGGAACAGTTTATACTTCATAGAGAGTCTATCTGCTTTAAGATTGATTAAGAGTCTTTTGCTAAACCAGCTATCTTTGTCATCTCAAACCAGTCTCAACAAGCCATGTCTTTCCCCCAACAAAACTGCTGCTTACTGGATTTTCTCTAGTTTTTTGGACCATTTTCTGTACGTATCCTGGAATGAATGTTGGGGGAAATAATGCTTTATCTGACCCTCTTCAGTGTTCTATGATGGTCCTAATTATTATTTTACTGTGGTTCTTCCCCTGGCCTCTACAGCAACATCTGATCTGACTTTGTGGGTTAACACTTTGACCAATAGTAGTCGAGTTTTACTTTAGTCCCTCCCTTGGCTTGTACAGACTACAGATGACACACTGCATCATAAAACAGGGTGAGATTGTCAATTTTTATTATTTTATTAAAACCTGTGGACTACACCTTTAAAGGGACGCTGAACGTACCCCATTAAGTGTCAGGTTAGAGTAAAAATTAAAAATACAATCAAATGTAATTGTCTGTATGATTGTGTGATGGGGTGTGTGTGGTGTTGGTGATGGGGTGTGTGTGTGTGTGTGTTGTTGGTGATGGGGTATTGTTTTTAGGACTGCATTTTAAATGCATGAAAAGCACTTTATAAATAAAGATTGACTCATTGATTGATTGAGGTCAGGCTTTATTAAATTTGGGCACAATGTACAAAAAGCCTTCGAGATGCATACAGGTCTGTTGTCTTCTGATTGGTTAAATTTCCATCAGCTGATCCGATCCCACGATGACCTCGTTAGTTCTCTCGGCTGAAATGAGACGCATACATTTAATTAATAGCAGGAAAGAATATTACTGTTTTTCATGGTCCTCAGAGGGATATCAAAGCAGTGAAATACTCCAAGTTATAGGAAACTCCCCCGAAAACCAGCCCCATAGATCATCGTAGTTGTGGTGAATATGAGACAGCTGTGACATGCTGCACACAGAGAGACCACATCAGAAAAATGTACCAACCTGTGTTAAATCACATTCCACTAAACCATACAATAACATGTCTATTAAATTCATAAAAATATCATAAAAGCCAGGGTGGTATTGAAAATGACCAAATAAATGTAGAATTTTTAGAACTCATGCATATTCATAAAAGGGATGATTTAATGTTCTTATTTGTATTTTCTTCTGTTACTTTCTGAACAGATTTGTATACATTGAAAGTTAGAACAAAGAATTTACTGCAAATTAATAGTAAAGTCCAGATTATTCTGAAATCAAGCTATATATTATTGAGCTATATATTAATGACAACCTTCACCGTCGTCTATATATTATGTTTTTCCCCAGAAAGGTGAGGATGGACTTAAGTAAAAGTCGTTTACTAGTGGTCAAGCACTTTCTCAGTTTGAGGGAACCTGCAGACTTTAATGGGCTATTGTGACGGACTACAGCTCATTGGTGTAATCCACTTAAGGCCCCTAGTTACTAAGATGGGCTTTAGCCACCTGCAGCTAACATTTATAATTGGAGTAAACTATTTTCAGAGTGAATTGTACATTTGTTAATAAATAGCATTTAACTTGAGGTATTGACAAAAATTATATTTCAATTTCATAACATATATGTATAAATTACAGGTACTACTTTAAACACCAACATGTCTAAAACGATGTTGTATAAATGGCCTAATCAATTAATGTTTACATTTTTGAGTTCCAGCCTTGGTCATACTAATGTCATTCTGACCGCTTTGTGAACCAGAAAAGAAACAGCAACTGCATTCTCTGTGTATCTGTCTAAACCTCCAACCAACTTCAGTCTCGGCTCCCCAACATCTCTCTATCACTGAGCGCCGCTGATGATCCAAAGAAAACAGTGGCACGGAGTAATGTTCCATCCACACAGACAGATTTTAGTGTGAAGGAATCCACACTAGTTTATATTGAGCAGGACAAATCGAGCATGGGACAGTGGTAGAGGTAGAGAATCTGGACCACTCTATCATATACGGTTTTCATTTATTGAGACAAGGCATGTACTACATAAACGTTTTTTGGGGGGAATCCATAACATTATTGTGATACTTTCAGTTTCTTGCAATATGGATATAGAATTGGTCAATATTGGAATAATGATAATATTGTGATATATGGCAGCCCTAATTACAGTGTTATGTATTCTGTGTTATGTATGTTCTCTATATGTGTCGGTGATGTGATGTAGTGTCTTTGTCCACATGTGTCTTAATTCCAAATACAGATGAAATGGGTCATAGTGCCCTAAGGAGATGTCTTATATACCAGTACTAACATCCACACCTGACAGGGTTGTGTGGGTGTATGTGTGTGTGTGTGAGAGAGGGGGGGTGTTGGAGGCTAACTGTCAGGGTGGTCCTTAGTGGGTGTATAATGTCTTTAGCAGCCTGTAGTCGGCTACAGTAGGTGATGAGAGACAATCGCTGAATTCTTCTAATACAATATAAATCATGCATTGGCTTTCTGACTAACTGCTTATTCTGTACCACTGATTTGAACTAGACCATTATGGCATATCATTTAGCACCTATGACGTTATTATGTGTATACAGTAATCCTAAATATGGTTTGCGTCACAGCCCAATATAGATATGGTGCAAGGTAGGGTTTTGACATATTATTTTTAGTAAAAAAAATAGTGCCTGAATTTACCGTATTGGTTATGCAAATGGATATACAACTTTTATCTGCTAATGTTGAGCTGGTGCTAATATGTACTTTTCCCAGCAATTCATTTACAACCCTTTATAATGGTCTGGTCAGTACATTCATATTGTGTTCTTGTTCCTTACCAATAATAAATATTTCTATGGCTTTTTGCTTGATTTCTTAAAAATGATTGAACAGACCACGTATACATGTTCTTATATGTTGACTTATCGATCATTTTCATCAAACAATTTCATTGTTTTTTTTTGGATACAAGCATAAATAGCTTAAAATCCTCAACAACAGAAATTCATTTCCCACTACTTATCCAGTTAAGGGCTGTACAAAAGACAATTCTTACATACGAAATCCGAAAAACTGAATTTGATCCTCATTTATCATTATCTGGTCATTTTGGCTCATTAACTACCGTCTATGCCTCCAGTGTTACAACATCGGCGTCAACTGTTTCGAACATTTTTTAGGCCCAGTTTAGCTCAAATTCACACTGTTGTTACTTAAAGCGCCCTGTTGTTCAGTCAATTAGGCCGCTCAGTGTGGTAGCCAGGCTATACGTGTGCATGTGTGCTGAATGTGGCTGCGGGCCGCTGCTGTAGAATTCCGGGTGGTCCTGTTCTGGCGCTGCTCTCTAACCTCTCCATCAATGTAACACACACACACGCGCGCGCGCGCGCGCGCACGCACACACACACACACACACACACACACACACACACACACACACGCACACACACACACACTCACGCACACACACACACACACACACACACACACACACGCACAGCTAGCTTTGGGGACAAGAGGATTAAAGATTTTTTTTAAAGTCTTGGACAAATCTCTCTATCTCACAGACTGAAGAATTAAGAAACTTTCCTTAGTTGACTCAAACGCTTGGCACCTATGGATGGATACCACCCACATTCATTACACCTTTTGTGGAGAAGTCCAGCGGGGGCAAATTAAACCAGCAACAAAATATATGTAACAAAATGTATTATATATCATAAATCATATATACACATCCTTTTGTAAGGGAAGGTATATGGCCTAATTAGTTCTAAATAGGCACAAAATAGCCTTACATTCTGCTTCAATCTGTTGCCCATTTCCCACCAGACAGTATTTAAGGTCTGCTCCTCGGCCAATCACAGCATTACTGCAGATCACACTGCCCTGGATATTGCACCTGAGAAGAAAAAAAAAAGTGATATCAAGTTAAAACACTTATGTAAAATATATGTGTGAAGTATTGTTGAAAAATAGTATTGTGTACCATGACATTTTTACTCAAATGTCCCAAACAGTGGTCATGAGCTGGTCTGACTATGGGATCCAATAGGATGTTGCTACTTTTCAACTTCAAATAGACTGAATATATTTTTGTGGACCCACCTTTGGGACCTGAATGTCAACTTCGGTGGAGAATTTTGCACCTTTCGAAAAGAAGTCTTTGCACCTGCCCAAATACACTGGTACAAACTGGTAAGCAAAATGCCCATGGTAATCAAGATGATTATTTTACTGGGATACGTTTGGTTGACATTCATTTCCAAATGTCCTGTTTGCTTCCTCGTCCCATGCAGGGTTCAACCTGTTTACTGTTTATTCTGTTTTAAGTTTTTGGTAATAACAGGTCTGAGGACATTCACAATGGGAGCGACCCAGTCTTCCACTCTCCAAAACAGAGGTCAAACATTCTCCAATAAGGATCCGTTCCCCACCTGTTGGGAAAACTCAATTGCACCCAGGTTGGCTGCCGTTAATGACATTAAAACAACAGCGACCTAGGCTGTGTGTGTCTTGAGTGATGTTTGGGACATTTTTTGGCCCGGACTCACTGTACCACCTGAGTTGGCTTTTGCAAACCCACCGTGCATTCTTCCACACCAGCCAAACCATCACCATAAAATTCTTGGACAGGAGACACAGGACCGTCTTGTCTAACCAATGTAGAAGTTGTGAGAATATTTCAGTAACTGGAGGAGATGTTGGTCTAGCCCAATCCAGTGACGCACAGCCGTTTGGCCCACACATATACCAACATGTATCGGGCCCTTCTGTTCAGGAGCATAGAACAGTGGTTCTCAAATGGTGGGACAGGTCCTGCTGGGGGACATGGGGTATTTCTAGTGGTACTCTGGAGTCTTTTGCAGTTCAAGTCTTGATTTAGTTTAATTTTGACATAGTCCTGTTCTGATATAAAGCAAATACCATTATAGGCCCTGTTTAGACCTAACTTATTCCTAGGTTAGACTCGGTTTAGTACTATTGTAATCCTGGTTAAGGCTCAATTTATATCTGGCTTAGTCCTGGTTTAGTCCTTGTTTAGATCTAGTCCATGTATATATGTATATTATTCTGGATTATTATATACACAAATATTTTATGAGGTGGTATTGGGTGTGATATTTTGAGAACCTCGGGCCTAGCGGGAGAGCTGGTGCTACTGCCTAGGAGGTAGTAGTGGTAGTTGGTGATGGGAGATTACAAGATTCGAAAAGTTTTGTAACATTAACAGACAGCACAGAGCGAGACCACCAAAGAAGCCTCCAACGCTGAAACACGGCTAATTACTAACACCAGGACTCCTCCCAGCTACGACCCCCCGGGCTTCAACCCCCACCTCCTGTGCCAGTGCCCCCCCTCTGCTCGCTGTAAAGCTGACCCCTACTATCCCCCTTCCCAAACATGCAGCGCTTTGTCAACAAGCTCTGGTCAGCTCCAAACAAAGAGAGCCGAAATGCGAGGGGTTTCTGCAACATAACCGGGGTCTGCTAATCCCCTCATACGGGCGCTTTCTCTCCTTCCTTCTTATGTGCTCAAAGAAAGAAAAGAAAGAATTGCATTTTTTTTTTCTTTTGCCCATTCCTTCGTTCTTCTTTCATGACTTTGTGAGCGCACCTACGTGGGCATCATGAGGGTCGCCATGTAGATTGGCCCGGGTCCCTAAAAAGGCTTAAGACGAGACTAGGAGAAGAGACAGAGTAATATGGCAATGAGGCCTTGCTGCAAAAGAGACTTTGGGATAAAAGAAGTAGAGCTGGTAAATGAGTTTATTAAAACTAAATGTGAGATGAGCTGGAGTCCACCACAACACATATGTAATTATAGTGTAACCTTTCATAGAATACTAGCTGGAATAGTCTAGTAGCATTGAATACAGCCATTGCCCCCTTTGACATGATTAAGTGTTGTAGTCGAGTCACCATGCCTCGAGTCCTTATGTGTTCAAGTCCGAGTCCAAGTCACACAGAATCAGTCCGATTCGAGTCATGATGTTTGTCATTTTCTCACACTTTAAGATCATGAAAGCGGCATCTAATAAAGTGGGAGTCCAGAGCGAGTCCATAGAGCACAAGTCCAGGTCTATGTCCTATATTTTCAAGTCCGAGTCCAAGTTCAAATTTTCGACGTGCTTATCAAGACGTGTCCCGAGTCATAGCCGCTCTGAAACCCACAAGTCATAGTTGAGAGTCAACAGTCAAAAGGCTGAGTCAAGTCACGAGTCCCATAAATGTGACTCGAGTCGTGACTCGAATCCAGGACTCCAGTACTCCATCTCGGCTTGCTATGTTATGTTATTATATATATATTATTAACTTACTAATGGTAATTCTAATGCAAATAAAACATGAATAAAACTATATAGGTCAAAGATCTTGGTCCATTTGACTTTTCATGCCATTTCCTCCCACAGCTTTCTCATGAACTACAAGATTATTCTTTATTTATTTATTTTATTTATTATTTATTTTATTTATTATTTTGAGACACTTATAATAATAATATATTACCATTTTGTATGGTTTCTCAAAGAGACTTTGCTCAATATTTCACAGTCGGCTACGCACACTAACTCATAGCATAACATAAAACGTTTTAAACCAATTGAGTCATTTTATAAGCAAACCATAAAGATTTTTTACAAAAAAAACACTAAACTAGTGTTTAATGTTCAAAATTATTAACGGATTGTCTTCCCCTCCACATCTTGTAACGTATGAACTGCTTCAAATAGTCACACAAGAGGTGCAGTAAGAGGGGATACTACATTGTATCTACCTCATTAAGTACTGTGTAACAATCTATAATAACCTGTACATTGTACATAGAGAATGGTTAAGGTTATAAAACTCTTCATCTCTGTTCTCTTTATTTCAAATAATTTTACTATCTCTGTGCCGTGTCCCTAAAGAAAAAAAACAATTTCCAGAACCAGTGGGGACCCTGGCATTGGTGAGAAAATCTGAGGCTAAATGAAATATATGGATGTTGTGTGATTCAATTCACTAGCTCTGTGTTTGTTTGGAAGTGGTCTCTGGCTGGTTGCACACCAATAGATGCATTGTCAACTCAGAGTTCCCTGTTTGACCCCATAGAGAACAGAAAACAAAACCTGCTTCACTTCCCATCAACACATACACAGCACACACAATTTGTAATGGGTCATAGAACGATTTTTACATTTTAGTTGCAGAAAGACATAGACAGAACTGCAGTTTAAATGTTGATGCCTGTACTTACCCCTCTTCAATGGAAACACCATGCATTATGATGGAGTTGGCGACTTTGACCTTCTCTTTAATAGAACTGTTGTTTCCAATAGTGGACCTCTTGATAGATGTTTTATCCGCTATCTGGCACTTTTCCCCAATGACGCTGTCTGTGCCCATCTGAATATCACACAATATAGTGTAAACAAATAAATGTAAATGAAATGTAATCTGACACTATTTGTAGTACATACCTGACATCTTTCAGAAATGACAGCAGATGGATGGACTGCGGGCTCCTCAAACAGCTTTGGGGCCTATTCAACAAAACACAGAAATGTATTAATACTTTGGAAAGACCAATAATGAGTCCAAAAAATACCAGATCAAACTAAAAAGCTGCATATTTCATAAGCACATTTTGACAGAAATGAGTATTTACCTTGATATGTGACCATTTAATTACAGGACTGTGCAAATCTAGGCAGGTTTGAAGACATGGCATCAGGAAGAAACATCATCAAGTCATGTCAAGTCCCTTTGCCCTCAAAAGTGTATACATTTTTGGTTAGGTAGGTTCCTCCACCATTTTATCAGTGGCTGTAGAATGCTCTCATGTTTATGTTTCTTCATCGTGCTATTCCAAACTATATGATGCTGAGATCCGGTTTGTGGAGCTAAACCAGGTGAATATGGCTTTGTCACATTGGTAAGATACTAACCAGTCTGTTGGCCTCAATATAAGCAGCCAGAGTATTGACACGGAAGCACAGTCCCTGGTCCAGGATGTGTACGTAGCATCGCAGCTTTCCTCCATGGTACGCCTCGCTCATGTCTCCACGGTGGTCGTTCCAACAGGACCGCTCCTGGGCCAACTGAAGGAGAGTCTCGTCCCGGGATGATATTAGGATCTCTGGACAACAGGAGATCAATTTGAGACATTGGAAATACTAATATGTTACAATACTTACACATATATCTTACCATGATTGGTTTGGCTGTCACTATTCTTTTGGCTTTGATCATCTGTGTCGTCTTTGATTTTGGTACTATTGGTTGTTTTGGAGAATTGCTTGCATACCAAATAAGGCACCAGCTCACCACGGATTGAAGAGATAGATCTAAGACAAGACAACAAAAGACTCAGTTTGTATGTTGCTGATCTCACATTTATTATTTAGCAATAATTATATAGTTGGAAAGCCCTTGAGCAACTGACCCAAGGTTTCGTTAAAGGGAAAACCAAATACATTTTTCATACTTTATACCATATAATTAACCACTGCACTCCATATGAACTGAAGCTATATGTCATCAAAAGACAAGACTAATGTAAATGAGGCTATATGTCTTGTTGCCAATTACTAACCAGGCATAAATAGATAAAGCAGAACTAAGCTTTGTCTCCTGTGTATTTTCCCTGACTTCATTTCTTTTTCTTTTTGAACCGTGCCGGAGCACTCTGTGTGTCTTTTAAAGAGAGATTAGCATTTCCATCTGAATGACAAGAGAAAAACAACAGTTACTCAAACAGGTCTGTTTGTATCCTCGAGCGAGTGACACTGGAGGAGTGAGGAGAGGGAGTCTGAAAGGACTATGTAAAAGAAGAAACTAAAACTGAATAAAGAAAATGGTCTTCTTTTGAAAGGAAAATGATAAATTGAGCCACAAAGGATGCATTTGTGGTGCCAGGACATAACATTTTTTAAATCAACTGCATACATCTCTATTGTAAAAAAAAGTATCTTCCAACAAGTCATTTCAGCACAGAAGTTTGTATGTGGCCATTGATTTGATGTACAGGGATGTACAGATGTACAATTTGCATTCTTTAACAAAAGGTTGCCTTGTTGTGATATTAGTGAGCAGGTCCATATGTAGGCACATAGATTTGGCATAGGCTTTAGGCTGGACGCCTTTCTTGAATCTTGACACTACCTTCTCCATTTATCTATGTTGGTGCCTAGTTTGTGACCAATAGTTTCAATAATGCTGGCAAAGACTTTGGTGAAAATTCATACTGTCTTCTTAAGTTTAACTGTTTTCAAGGTTCTTTTTTTGAGACAGAGAGCTTTTGTTTACCTGCTTTACATGTTTCGACTACTTCCTGTAGTCTTC
>JAVQKC010056383.1:0-16498 GCA_036025475.1 Philypnodon macrostomus
CTAAAAAATAAAATAAAATAAAATAAAATAAAATAAAATAAAATAAAATAAAATAAAATAAAATAAAATAAAATAAAATAAAATAAAATAAAATAAATAAAAAATAATAATAACTAATATAAATCACATATATCTGTTTTAGATTTATTTTAAATAGATTATATAAATCTATTTTGAAAGATGTCTCATGGAAGATATGTTTTGTTCATTGTATAGTAACACACAATACACATGGTAGGGTTAGGGATAAGATATTATGGTGGAGAATAAATTCATTTTACGAGCATGAATGGGAAATATTGTTTACTGCTATTTATGTGTTTATTAATGTGGACCATATATTATTATATTGACAATGTTCTGTTTATTAGTTTTTATTTTGCATTGATATTGAACATTTAATGTATAGATACTTTGGATTGTTTTGTACATTGTATTCATTGCTGTCATCATATCAATATGTAAATAGACTAATGTACCTATACCTGTAAAAAAAATCTAAATAAATAAACTAAATCTGGTCAATTTTTTTAACCAGTCTGCTATGCGCCCCCAATGACAGTCCCACTAATACCTCTTTGTCCGGGTTATACTTCCTCAACTTAACTCTGGAGGAAGTGAACGAGGCACTGGTCTGTTGATGTTTGTTGTAGGTCAACTGTTATAAGGCCCTCTCCCACTGAGACACACAGCCCCATCATGTTTTCCTGTTGTTATATTTTTGACTGTCTGACCAGTGGATTAAAGTGGGATTGTTAGTTCATTGTAAATCTGTTGCACTTAGACAATGGCTGTAGGCAGTGTACAGTAGTTTCTGCCAATATCATTTGTAGGCTCACTTTTAGTATGGTAGTCTATCCCTTGTGCAGAACTGTATTAAAAGATACAATAACAATTCCATATGTTGATAATTCATGCTGGCATCAAAGTTGTATGGAATACCTAAATGCACTGTGCTGTGGAGGCATCCCAGAGTTACCACAACCTTGATTATGAAGTTATGTTTGTGGGTGCATCTTTCAAGCTAAAGGTGTAAGTTTCATACAATAAATAAAAATAAATAGGAACTGTATCTTATCTTTATCTGACCCTGTTCTATGAGTAGGTAATCTGCCATATTTATTATTTTTACTCCCCTCCCCCTCCCTCCCCTGGCCTCTACAGCAACATCATCAGATCAACGTTCGTGGGATACCACTTTGACCAATAGTAGTTGAGTTTTACTTTAGTCCCACCACTGGCCTCTACAGTCTACAGATTACAGAACAAGGTCAGATCATCAATTTGAAGAATTTTCATCTTTTTTTTTTGTATAGCTTGCCACCATTGTCCAGTTAGTATGAGCCAATTAAGGTATTGTGGCTGATAATTATGATCAAATACCATTGGGTCAGGCATATCCTGGTATAATGTCTGACTTTGACTGGTTGAGTGGCAGGCTTAAAAAAGAGAAATGACTAAAAGGAGCAGAACCCTCAAAATCAGCAGAGTTCAACACTTAAACAGAACGCCTTCACAACAGCTGACTGGCATCCATCCATCCATCCATTTTCTTCCGCTTGTCCGAAACCGGGTCACAGAGGCAGCAGTCTAAGCAGGGAACTCCCGCCTTCGACCACCGCCTGATCCACATTGCACCATGGTACCTCCCGCAGGTGGTGGGTCCACGGGAGGGCCTGACAGTGTGTGCACGGGCCGACCCTCCGGTTGAAGGGCGAGCATCTACCCACTGTACCACCGCTGACTGGCAATAACTCTTAATTACACTCTGATTTTGTGAAATTACAAAAAAAAAAGAAAAAAAAGAAATCCCAACCCTCTATCATGGTCTCACACAAACCGTGATCGTACGCAAACCACGAAGTATGAGAATGACAAGTTGCTTAACTAGAAAAATCAGGTTGTGCAGCTTTAACCAATAAACAGTTTAGCCCACCCAAAATAATCCTGCTCTCTCATTTGCAATAAAGGCACATTTCTAATATGAGAGTTCACGTTTGAGTAAGTGACCAGGTGGAGGTGTGATCCGTTATTTCGACAGGTTGGATGCACTTCTTCACAGCCTCAAATTTCCCCCGAGGCTTTCTCCCATTCCTCACTGTCATGGATTTGAATCTTTTTACCACTCAACTCTTACAATTACTGAACATTCATCACCTGCCGAGCTTCTTAGCCGCCCAGATACTCTACGGGGGCTGAGATATGAGCAAGGCTGGTGCAGGCGAGAATGCAAAGTAACAACACTACTACACTACGTCATAAATAAGTTATCTGGCGTTTGCATAACATGGAAAGTAGAGTTTTACATCAATTTAATGTTCAAACATAATATTACAACAAATGTTACGGTAGAAGATTTGGTAAAAATTGTAACTTTTTTGGCTAATATCCTGTATGTTGGCGTCTTTGTTTTCCATGCCCAGGTGAACAAACAAAGGTATATGATTAATCTGACTCTGATCTTGTGCTCTGCTCGTAATGACAGATATCAAAAAAGAGGAAATCAATGAGCATGTGTGTATATCTTCAACTTATGGGCTGCAGTGACTCAGCTCGTAGTGCTAACCAGAAAATTGACGATTCAATTCCCGCCCTGTTATTGTGTCTTTGGGCAGGACACTTCACCCACATTGCCTGAATTTATGAGTGTGTCAGTGTCAATGTTGTGTGTGGTTGTCAGAGAGGCCATTGGCGGGATATGGCTGCCACATGCCTGTCAGTCTGCCCTGAGGCAGCTGTGGCTACTCAGGAAAGCATACCACTGTGTGTAACTATGGAGTGAATAAACCTGACCCAATAATATGTGGAATATTACTCACTTATGTATAGACTGGTCCATGGAGATACAAAAAGTCATATTAACTACTAATGATTTACTATTGTTTTGCGCATGGTCATATTTATACCTAATTCTATGTGTTTCAGTACCAACCCTCCAACTACATCAAAAACGACACTGCCATGCATTTCTTATAGCAGCATCATTCCATTGACTTATATTCACAGAACCAGTGCAGTATATTTGACCTCCCCGCGTATATATATAAAAGGAGTTGTCTAAGAGACGATGTGTCCCCTTTGGCACTGCTTCAAACCTACAGTCTCTTGTGTAGCCAGGTAGTCCCTTAACACTCCAGCCACAAAGCATAAATATATTATAATCTTATCACCTGTCCATTTATACAGGTGTCACCCCGGCTTCAGCACTTGATTTCGCCTTTTTTTCCTTTGGCGAAAGCGATTGAAGGCTCCGCATTATTATCGGCCAAATGTATTCATGATAGCAGAGGTCCAAGTTCCCCCTGGGCGCCGTAATATAATACCAGACCTCTTTATCAAATTTACCAGTTTATTGGAAACAGCTTGTACACATGATTTAGGCAAAGGCGGGTGGCAAAGGAGGGTGGTGAGGCTCCGAGTTTTCTTGGTAACACACTTCTACATGGACGAGAAGACACTGTAACTCCAACATGTATTAAATCACACATCTGCCGCCTCTTCCACTCTGAATGCAGGGCTCTGATTGGACGATGCGTCAGGCTCCTTTGTGTGCATCTTGTTTGTTTTCTCTCGAAGAGTTGGTGGAGTAACAAAAGCATGACGTGACAAATGGACTTTATGCCCCGCAGCCAGATTTAAGTGATATGTTAGTGAATGGGAGCGACCGTCCTATCTTATATACACGAGGAACACACTTAGTGAACACTTGTATGCAAGCAGGTGGTTAGGTTGTACTCAATTTGTGTTTTACATTATGAAATCTCACTTATATATTTACAACTGTTATATACAAACTTGCATGGCCAAAATTAATGTACTTTGTTTATAGAATATATATTTTATATATGTTTATGTTTAAAACCCTTGTGTTGCCTTTAGGTCAAATTGACCCGTTTTGAGTTTTTACAAAGAGAAAAATATACATGTTTTTCCAATGAAATGTACTGCCTTTAGTTCATTTTGTGTGAGAAAACATGCCTCTGTGCCCTACCACATTGAGCATCTTGGGGTCAATTTGGCCCAATAACAGATATATGAATTTGACATGCTATGTGCAAACTGCTTGTAGTGAGATAATCTGAATCTGTTATCTCTATCTGTTTTACCGTATTAAAAGTATACAGACAGGAATAATCTGTGGTCTTTATTCAATACATTATACTGTATAGTTTCACTTCGAAATGTCCACAATCCAAAGACATCAACTTGTATTTTGCAACATCTTCATAATCCTCCTCACTTTAAGATATCCTCTGGGGGATTGTAATCAGAACCACTCGTTGGCCAACTAATGATTTAAAGGGACGGTCAGAGGTCGTAGGCAGCCCTTTAACAAAAAGCACACACACAGGCTCTCTCTCGTATAGCAGTGAGAGTCACCTGGGGCCTCAGTGAAGATCAGTCTGGAGCAGGTTAGAGTCTGAGGAAGAGCAGAAGTCTGGGATGTTCCCCTTTAAGTGTTTAAGTGAAAACAGCTCAGACAACTACATATCAAAGACCCAACGCATTCATCATCTGTCTAATTACATTACATTTATTTCAAAGACTGAACCAGGATTGTCAGATATAATATAGACATCTGCTGCAGTCTAGATCAGATTGAAGGCAAATATTTCTACAGCAAACCTAGGAAAGGAAGCTATATTATTATTATTATTATTTGTTCTTTGCATTTAGCCTCCCATTCAATGCTGCTGAGGAAATGCTTGCCTGGACCAGAGAGCAACCAGGGACCCTTCTCTTGATCTTGAGCCAGGACCTTGATCAGGACCTAGATGTAGTTTTTTGCCTATTGTACTGTTTTGGTTTGTTACCTAAATATCAATTTTTATACATTCTGCAAAGGGAACCTGGAAATGAACTAAACAGACAATAATCAGTTTTTATGGTTTTATTGGACAAATACCACAATTATTTGCCAGTGTATATGACTAACCATTGATATCCTCTGTTGTGTTTTCCAACCACACTGTAGTTCATTTCCGGATACACTTTTTAGAATGTTAACTAATACAAAAAGGGTCTATGTGACATATTAACAATAGTCTTTAATATAACCACATTTATTTTGCCCTCCACAAGCCACAACCAAAGTCAAGAATCCAATGGAATATTTCACTGTTGTTATTTTGATCTTGATTGAATTTCCTTGTATTCTCATCCAATTGTCTCTGAGTAGGGCTCCCATCAGTTGTGTGCTGTTAATTACGGGAGCCAAGCTGTTGTGGGGTTGTGGGGTTGTGAGGCGAGGCTGAATACTGGATTTGCACCAAGTCTGCCAAAGCCACCGAGCATTGTCTGCAGTGATAAAATATGGACGCGAGTGCTGCTAGGCAAATCGTTTATCAGCCAGCTTTAGCATGCACATGTGGAAATGAAAGCCTTAGCTATCTGCATAGGTTGTGTGAGCTTAGTTTAGTCAAGGCGCTGCCGTTTGTTGTGTATAAATGGCAGGGTGACTGTGGCCCCCGTGGGACGTGATCAATCACACACAGACCACTTTGCTCCTGAACAGCTATGGGCAAATCTATTCAAAATATTCAAACAGATCGCTTCTACCTTAACCACACGCTTTGTTGCCTTTTCTGTTTCTGCATTATTAGAATTTGAAAAGCTTTTCTTCATTTTCTTCACTACTGTACTGGACTGAACTACAACTCTCACTCTTTCGACTTTGGATTATTATTTTTGATTTAACCTTTATTTATCCAGGTAAACTGTTTGAGAACATCCATCCATTTTCTTCCGCTTGTCCGAAACCGGGTCGCAGAGGCAGCAGTCTAAGCAGGGAACTCCCACCTTCGACCACCGCCCGGTCCACATTGCACCAGCCCTTGTTTGTTGTTTGAGAACAGGGATAGCTAAAACTAGAAGCAAACATGGAAAAAGGGTGATTTGAAACCACTATATGTGTCCAAAGCAAACATTTTAATAGCATGTGTCCCAACAGGGCTACCATAGTAATGCTCATCATAGCTAAACATTGTATACATTGCATCTTTAATTCACAGAAACTTGACCAAATAAATAATGAGCCTCATAAATTACCTTTAGATAGAACAAACTGTACAACGTTTCTGAAACAGCCAACCAAATCTGAAAACATGCTGACATGTCTTGTTGATTGATTGAGTAGAAGTAAATTTCCTGACAGACCTTGCCCTTTAAGGAACTACTAATGGCTATTATGATAATTAGAGCATAGCATTTTTCTCCCACCAAGCCGTTGCATGAAGCATGAGCTGGCATGTTTGTTCAGTCACAAAGCGGGCTGTAAAATATCTCTGCACACATAGTCTCTCTCTCCAATTTACCCTAACGAGCTGATTCAGCCTGTCAGTCAGACAATGGGTGAAAGAGAAGCTCTAAAAACTGTCAGTCCACTGTGAGAAAAAGGGAAGCACGCAGAAAAGACTAAAGAGGTTTATGAAGGCGGGGAGAGGTCAGCAGGATTTGAGCAGCCTGCCACAGCAGCTTGAGGCAGAGGAGGAGAAGCTTGACCTAATGTTCTAGGTCTGTCCAAGTCTGTATACTGTTTGTGCCAGTCCTAAGCCAGAAAAGAGAGAGAATTGCACCAGAAATTTCAATATGCAAACTGATGACTGGGAGATATGAAAATTAAGTTTTGCATGACTTAACCATTTATTGTAAAAGTAATCAGCTATGAACAACGTGGCCTTGCAAAAAACGAACTGTGCATTTTCTATGGAGAACTTAGCACTAACCACAAATCAGCTACGATAATGTCAGAGCTTACTTATGGAGAAATGAGATTGGTTTCTTGTTTTTGTATAGGATTAATTGGACCAGATGCATGCACCACGGTAAGTTTCATTTTCAAACTTTGTACAGAACACAAAAAGGGTCTTGTAACATGTAAACACTGCAATTTTTGTTATCACTGAAACCTGACAAATAGATTAACAAGAGTCAATTTACCCTGTTTTGTTGGTTAATTATAAAGTGTTATGCTGTTGACGGGACAAAGAACCTTTTAGGCTTTAAATATTTTAAATAAATGAAACAAAACAATGTCATTCTCATGAAGAAAAGTCTGCGTTCTGTGCATTTTTGGCAAATTTAGCGGTGACCTTTTGGCACACGGCTATTAACGACTAATCACTAGAGGTGTGTAATAATGAAGAATGCCCTTCATTTTTGCAGAGGGCAAGGTAGACACCGGTGTCCAGCCCCTGTCTTCACAGCAAAAATACAGACGGGAACTTAGGTGTTTGATGATGCGTTTAATCCACACAGGAATACATTAATATGATAGGCACTGGAGCGGTAAGGCCCTCAAGTAAGGTTCTCTCATTAGTATGTTTCTCGATTTCTTTTTTTAATTATTCAACATAAAAAGAGCAGAGGAGCCCTGTGTGACAGATGTATTGGCTGTGTCAAGAAGAAATGATTTGAATTTGAATTGTGCATAAAGTGGTGTGATTATAAGGGCTCATTTGCAAGTGGTATTTGGCCCTAAAAAGGCACATGGTACTCAGAAAGGAAGCAAGTTATAGGGTTTTGTCAAATAAGAAAAATAAACTGATAAATACACATTCAGACCAAATATTACAGTGGGCTAGGCAACACCCATTTCCATGACTTCAGACACATACCATTAAGTGTGTGCAGTGTGTGTAGTCATCCTCCATCCTGTTATGTTATTTGGACATTGTCTGGTTGGCAAGGCTCTATCATACTCATCAAGTTAACACCTGCAACACCTGCAATACCACAATGCCCTATTGTTAGTGTATGTAAGTTTTAGTGTACATTGTTCAGCAAGCGTTTATAGTATTGTGTGAGTAGATTTATTTATTTATATATATATATTATTTATTATTATTTATTTATTTATTTTTGTAAACTCTTGTATGCCTTGACTTGCCTTCATTCCCACAACATCAGAAACTAACATACTGAACAAATAAAACAATAGTCTCCCACTGAACATCAATTTTCTCAGTGCATCTATTAGTCACGTCAATATTAAAAGATACTCTGACAATGAAATGTATGTCTGTTCTGTATAAAACATTTTAACTCTCACATTTTTGAATATAGGGCTTTTGTCGTCCTCATTATTGCCCCTCTTTAATTTTCCCTGACACCGCTGTGCGCTTCCCAGCATTTAGTGCAGGTTACCATCAGCCTGCTGCAAAGGTTAGGGAGGTATTTCATTGCTTGATTAGTCTCACTCTGCAATTAATCACGTCTAAATGCGTCCCGTCTCCGAGTGATCGTTTAGGAATGATGATTGATGAAGGCGTCACATATATCCACACATACCTCTCTCTTATTGGGCTGCTGTGTCAAAGTGAACCGCAGCTGTCAAACCCAGTACCTCTGATCATGCCCTGAGAGCGAACTCGATTTTTTCTTTTGTTTGTCTTTGAAGAGCCAGCTGCAGCCAGGCGCCCAGGTGAACAACAACATACAGGTGCAAGTAAGGATGAGACCTAGTCTGAGACAGCAGTATACAGAATTTTATGACTTGATAAATACTGAATAATGTTTTTTTAGGGTGACTGCAGATGTGATCAAATCATTCTACCTAAGCATCTCTTAATCCTGTTCAGACCTAGTTCTGGTTTACATTTGGTTTCATCCTTTGAATGAATGAATGAATGTGGTGGTGGTGGTTGGAGGGGCTGTATGCGCAGACTGGCAGCCACCCCCTCTGTCAGTGTGCCCCAGGGCAGCTGTGGCTACACAAGTATCTTACCACCACCGAATGTGACTGTGGAGTGAATGAATAATGTAATGTAAAGCGTCTTTGAGTCTTGAGAGAAGCGCTGTATAAAACTAATGTATTATTATTATTATAGATTTAATTTAGACCTTTAGTCCTGATTTTGACATGATTTGGGCCTGATTTAGTCTTGGTTTATAGTCAGTTTAGTACTGATTTAGTTTTACTTTTACTGAATCTGTGCACAACTGGCAGTCTAATTTCCTGTTTACAAAATAAAACTGCAATGATTTCTAAAAAGAGGCCAATGTATATAATAGCTATATCCTGTTGTATTATATTCAAAATAGCATTGCAGTTTCATATTAATGAACCGGAACCAAGCCAGTTGTCTGGGCAACCTTTGAACCTTGTCATTTATGGTTTGATCCTGATTTAGTCCTGGGGTAGCCCTGGTTTAACCTTATTGCTTTGTGAGTTTGCAGACATTTTTGCGGATAAAGTCCTTAGATACCAGTGAAGATACTGGAAAATACTGGTGTCTGAACATTTCTCACCTCGATGCTAATAAGTAGTCATGTGTCACTGATTGTTGAGTCATTCAATTATCAATCTTGGCAGGATATGTTCCAGTGAGGTGATCCCATTTCCAAACTGTCTTCACATTGAGACCTTTGACGATATTAATCACGAGCACAACAGCACCTATTCCCACATGCAATTAGCCTAACACATCCAAAAACTAGCACTTCTTCAAACTTACTTAATTATGTATATTATTACACTTAATTATTGTCTTCTACCCTATATATTGTTTTCCGGAGCCGCAGATGTAAAAACAGATTTATTTTGGGACACAGAAAAATCCGAATCTCCACCTGGGACAAGAAAGGTCTCGACTGAGTTGTGCCGCGTCTGGTAGGAATTTACTGGATTAGCTCAACCACAAAATGTGAGATGAAGCACATTGTCAATCACCCCGGGGCCAGAGCGGGAGAGGAAGGCGCTGTCAATCAAAGCCGGGATCTTCAATCGTCCCATTCTCCCGGCCTCCTGGATCCAGTCTCTCCCACTGACTGCTCTTTGACATTTAAAGAACAGGGGCCACGCGAATGAAAAAAAACATCCTCAGATCTTCACGGTTCTGTCTGTCTGTTCTCAAATCATGGAGATATGTGTGTTTAATGTAATAGGATTGTTCATTGAGCGTGAGACGGAGCAATAGCTGTGAAGCAGGTGAAGGGTGTGGTGACAGAAGAGAATCAAAACAAATAGATACAGTGAAGACTAATATGATTCATTTTTTTGAGTGGGCCATACATAGGAAAAATAAATATATTATGTGGGACAACTATTTTTATTTATATAATGTGCTCTACATGAATACCATTGTAAACATTGAAAACACGTGAAATCCAATGTTGATGAACTTTCATTAGCACAGTTGGAGTGATGCTTGTATCCTTGAGATGATGTATGTCTCGTATCTTCACCTGACACACCATGGCCTTCAAGTGCCCCCAAAGATAGAACTCAAGAGGGGAGAGATCTTCTAGGGTATCTGAAACATTTTCCTATGTACGGAAACTTATGGCCCACCCTGTAGATAAGTCAAGTTCTGGCTTAAATGACTTGGGCCGTAAGACAATGTGGTAAAAAGAGTGTAGCAGGGTCAAATAAATATGACATTTCTGAGATATTTCTTTTATTTCCATGTTTTTCTGATGCAGTTGTCAATATAGTAATAAATAATCAATACAAAACATGCTGCTGGTGCTTGACTGTCTGAATGTGAATGTTTTTAGTGTCCTTTATGTGATGAAATCAGGGTGGATGGTGGAAAAGCAGTTAGTGCTCCTGCCTTTCAGCAATGAGGCTGTGGGTTCAAGCCTTGTGTTCATGTCCTTCTCTCCAGGCTTACTACCACCATCAAAAGACATCCATGGGTTAGGAAAATTGCTCATAAATTGCCCCTAGTGAATGAATGTGAGAGAGAATGGTTGTCTGTCAAAGTATGTCTCTGTGTGAGCCCTGCAACTAACTGACCACTGTCCAGGGTATACATCGCCTAAGGCCCATAGTTGCTAGTATTGTCTCCAGTGACCCAAGACCTCTTTGTCTGGGGAGATTTGCAGAGAAAATTTATTGTTCTCATTTTTGTAAATATAATACTTTTCCTGAGATGTATTATAAATGTAAATCCATCAATACAATATGTTATCCTAAAGCTAACCATAAATGCTACCAATTTATTTCTCGACTCAATAAAAAGAATCAAAAAAGTGCTAATCTGCTGCATAGATAATACTAGTGAAGGATGCTCCCTATAGCCTCTTGTGTTATGCTGTTGTTTGTATTCTGCGACCGGCTTCTTGCTTCTGGTGGGGCATATACAGAGTCATTGCTCTTTTGGCTGGAGCCGTGACACCTCCTGCCCTCCGGTGCGGACTCCTTAGCCGCGATCTGATCAGCATCTTTATAGTTTATCAGCCTTGGGGTTCAATTTTGGCTTGGATGCTTTTTACAAATGAACCCAATCACCGGTGAGCCCTTCGCATCCTGATTGCATTGAGAGACGAGGAAAAAGTTTAGTGGATTATACGGTGCCACTTGAGGATGGAACACACCCCTTACACCCGGGCTATTGGCACTAGCCGCTTGTACTCTGTCTTATTCCGCTAAAATAATATAATTGTCTGCTATCTTATTGCTTGTAAAGCCATCTCGTGTCCGCCGGCGATGTGTGTGATCAATGTACTAGCTAACACAATCAATTCTTCCAGGGATACCTTGTGTGCCGGTGAAATGATCCCAGGCAGAAGGCGCTGGGAGTGGGATGCCCGTGTAAGGATTCGTTTAGCGACTTGGAGCCTCCAGTTCACACTAAACGGCATGGCACTTCGCCCATTTCTCTTTCGTATGTGTATGTGCAAAATAGGCATCCCAGGGAATTCACATTCATATCGCTGCTTAAGTGCGCCATCCCTCGAAACATCTCCTAAGCAGTTTATTCCACTTGTAAACTGCTGCGGTGTTGTGCCTCCTGAGATGTTAGCAACCAGGCACAGAAATGGTAAAAAAAAAAAGATTATGTCATGTATATGGTAATGCAAAATGGATTTCTTGAATTTCAATGTAATAAATAAAATTATATCTGGTATTTGCAAGGTAATTTAGAAATGACTAAAGACACTTTTTTTTTACTATAGAGACTAAATTGTCCTTAGTACTACGAGTGAATGGTAACAATACCTGGCTACTGTACACTGCCTAAGGCTCATATTTGCTGGAAAAGGCTCCAGTCACTTGCAATCCCTAATTGGAGTACGTCTATGAATGACTGTTAAGACATTGGACAGTCGTAGGGAGATATAGCTATTAACATATTTAAAATGTGTCGGTCAAGTCAGCAATCCTTAAAAGAGTTTGCTATTCTTATATAATATGAAACTCATACCCAATGTGCATCTAATCTGTCATAATCTAAGACCACTTAGTCTTATAAACCGTCCACTAATTCTACAACTAAACAATGATATCAAAAGTGAATTATGGGAGACCTCTGGGGTGGAACTGTGCTGGGTAATATGCCAAAAACTATTACAAAGGAAACTGTGGGAATAGACTCCTCTAGAGAAAGACAGAAGAAAGGAGGCGTGAGATCAGGCCAAAGAGAAGCCAATTCATGGGCCAGGTTTTTGCAAGAACTTGTATGGTCTGTCTATTTATCAAAACGATTATTTTTTTAAAGGAATAGTATTGTATTGATACCTTGACCTAGAAATGGAACAAAGCTATGATAAATGATTGGCATTCAAGGCTTTTTGTCTCAGTTGTAATATATATAGAGAATTTTCCAGGAAGGACCATGGCATATTGAGTTACTTATTCAAGATTTTCGAAAAAGATATTATGCAAATCTAGCTGTGCCTTGGTAATTGTCTTTCTGTTGTTTTGTCCCATGGTTTAATTAAATTTGAAGAATGCCAAATTATGCCCTGGATAACATCTCTGCAGCGATTGCATTATGTTTTTTTTTGTGTGTGTGTGAAGTTGAAGCATTTACCTGCTCAGCCAGCCGAAGTCGAAGTCCCCAAATCTTTTCATTTCCTCCGTAAGGCACATGTCATGGTGTATATTAGCAGGAGAAGGGACATGTCTTAGATGTACATAGAGATTGAACTCTAGATGGTTCTCTCCACTGCTTTTATCAGTTCTGTTCATATCTCTACAGTATTCATCTCCTTGTTTCCATTTGCAGCATTTTTATATGATTGTTATTTCATTTGAAGGCCACTCTTGAGACAGAAGCTACATTGTAAAGGTAAAAAATGCCAAACCTTCTGAAGGGAAGAGAATAAACCTGGATGAAACCAAGTGTTAACTGGAACATGATTGGTCAAAACTAGGACTAAATCAGGAATAACCCAGGTATAAACCAGCCAGGACAAAACCAGGTCTAAACCAAGACTAAACCAAATCAACCCAGGAATAACCCAAAGTAATGTACCAAATCTAAACCAAGATAAAATGAAGACATGCACTACAGCTGCATTATTCATTCACTCCAGTCACACAATGAATGAAAAGTTGGTCTAAATTGGGATTAAACTGGGTTTAAACTGAAACAAAACCAGGTCCAAACTGGGGGAAAATGTTTGTGTATAATGCAACGAAACCAAGATTTAACCAACTGGGCCTAAACCCCCGAAACAAGATATACAGTTATGTTGAACCTATAGCCCAGGGAGGTTTATGTAGAAGGATTTTGTCCAACCCTCAGTGCCCCCCTGAAACTTCTTTAGGCCCTTAGTATTTCTCAAATCTTATATCCGGCCCTGTCCCAGCTCCGTCGGCCTCTCTATCTATCGCGATCCCTTCTTCTTTTTCTCGTAGTAGCACAGGAAGTGAAACTGTAACACAGGGTTCACTGGTAATGGTCTGCGGTCACGCTAACCAAACAGGAAGGAATCTGCAACTGATTAGAATTCTTCCTCCTGCAATAATAGTCCACGACAACGACCCTCCCGCCCCCTCCATATTAATTACATTCGGGGGTCTATTCCCACTATTGGTTTTCCTGTTTTGGAGCAGAAGCAGCAGCAGCATTATAAAGGGGGCAAATCCCAAGACAACATGGCCCAAGCTAGTTTTTCAATTACAGACAGACAAGCTAAATCGTAACAAGAGGAAGCAGAGGCATTTATCTAGTCATCGCTGTTTCCGGATAGAGGCAAAACCTGCTGAATGATCCCCAGGAGATTCACCCATTCACACATGCATACAAATAAATGGATAGTTAAGGGTTTAAATGGTGTAAACGGGTGATTACTGTTTTTAACTGAATTCATCTGAAACGCTGTCAATTGTGTTGTGCATCCTCATGTGTGTATTCCTGTTTAAATTTGAATTATAAAAGGAATATATGAATAGTTCAGGGAGATTGATTGTATCTACACAGGGTTTTTCCTCAAACTGTCTCGGACCAAAAAGTGGCTCATGGGATATTTTATTTCTGTTAAAATATTAAATCAATAAAAATAAAAAAAAATCCAGTAAATAAATAATTTAATATAAATCCATAATAAAAAAAATACCCATAGAGATAGAGGAATTCAACTTTTGGAATGAAAATATTTATGTATTCTCAATCTACTTGTATGTACTAAAAAAGTTATTATTAAATTATTTTAAGTGTGTAGATTTATCTTATTTTTATGTGTTTATAAATGGTAATAAAAGGTATTCTGTAATTACATTTTTGTGACATGACAATGACAACATATTCATAGTTAAAATATAATAATAACCACGCATGCAGAAAGTTGTCTTTATTATTGTGTACAGCAATAAAATGCATGCACAATGATAGATGTTCAAAAAATATGTATATCTGCGCTCAGTATTGACTGTATCCTTCAAGTTTTACACATGGTCCCCCTCAAAAAGGGAGAAGGACAACCAGCTTAAATGCTGCCCACCTGAAAAACACTCGTATTGTTTTATGTGACATTATTCATTTTTGGTAAGAGAACAGCAGGAGCCCCTGTCCACACATAATGTTAAAACATGAGCGCTCGGTACCTTTATAAAACCAAATAAAAGAAAACTAAATTAAATGATATGATTTGATCTTCAGAGACACACAGAGAGCTCAAGCTGCTTCAAAATACATCAACGCCCAACAGTGTTTTTGATGTCCTATATTTACATTTGTACGCTTACTTACATTACTCCTACTACTGCTCATGGAACTAATCCGATTGATGTGGGACTGCTGTGATCCATGACGGAGAGAGGATTCAGAAGGTTGTTCTTTCTCAAAATACTATACAGACTCGTTTTATTACAATATCATACTTTATTTGTATGATTTATTATCCATTACAGTACATTTAAAAAAAAAACACTGTTGAAGTGTATACAAAAGAAAAAGGACAAACATTACGATCTGTAAATGATTTTACACTTAAAATTGTGTTTATATAAAAAATACAAGAGAGTAATTTCATATTAAACATATGTATCTAATATGTATGTACAACACAGTTAAATATAGGGTATATCTTTGTTTCAGATTATTTTTATATTTCCACAATAAAACAAAAAAAGGACTAAACCAGAACTAAACCAGAACTAAACCAGGACTAAACCAGGATTAACCAGGTCCAAACCAAGTCTAAATCAGGTCTAAACCAGGACTAAACCAGGATTAACCAGGTCTAAACCAAGTCTAAATCAGGTCTAAACCAGGACTAAACCAGGACTAAACCAGGATTAACCAGGTCTAAACCAAGTCTAAATCAGGTCTAAACCAGGACTAAACCAGGACTAAACCAGGTCTAAACCAGGACTAAACCAGGACTAAACCAGGACTAAACCAGGTCTAAACCAGGACTAAACCAGGTCTAAACCAGGACTAAACCAGGACTCAATTCCTTTTTTTGTGTCAAGAATCCTTCTATGAAACAAGGCACTGATTTAGGTGAAAGTTACTCAGGGGAGTTCATATTTGTGTCTGTTTAGGGTCCCACAGGTCCAGCCGGAGAGACCGGTGTGGCCGGACCCCAGGGGCCTCAAGGACCTCAGGGGCCAAGTGGACGCTCTATCATCGGGGCCCCGGTAAGAACCGCACCATATCGATGAAAGATGTTCTGTTCATCTGAAGTTCTGAGGATCTAATCTGTGAGCTCCTCTGTCACAGGGAGGTCCAGGAGAGAGAGGTCAGAAGGGGGACCAAGGACAGCCCGGACCACAGGTAAACCAGGTTAACATGGACTAAACCAGGTCTAAACCAGGACTCAACCAGGTCTAAACCAGGACTAAACCAGGTCTAAACCAGGTCTAAAGATGGACTCAACCAGGTCTAAACCAGGACTAAACCAGGACTAAACCAGGTCTAAACCAGGACTAAATCAGGACTAAACCAGGACTAAACCTGTTGGACTATATTGACTGCAGTGATGTCATTGTTTCCTGTTTTAGGGCATTCCTGGTCAGGCTGGTTCCCCGGGGCGAGAGGGAGCGCCTGGTCAGAGAGTGAGTTCATAATTCTGTCAAACCACTGGACAGTCCAACTATATGACCTTTGACCTCACGTCCAGATATGATGTAAACACATCCAGATATGATGTAAACACGTCCAGATATGATGAAACACGTCCAGATATGATGAAACACGTCCAGATATGATGAAACACGTCCAGATACGATGTAAACACGTCCAGATACGATGTAAACACGTCCAGATACGATGTAAACACGTCCAGATACGATGTAAACACGTCCAGATACGATGTAAACACG
>JAVQKC010056389.1:0-11227 GCA_036025475.1 Philypnodon macrostomus
GTTATTAGTACTTCATGAGTATCTTAGCGAGTCTAACGGTTCTTCTGATCCAAAGCATTTCATTGCATTTTCTGACCCTGTGTTGAATGTGCATATGACAAATAAACTGAAACCTGAAATGTCAAAGTAGAACATGTTCTTGCCCGGGCATCATGGGTACAAATCCCGACCTGACAGATTGCCAAATGACACATCCTAATACTGTCCTGTAAAAAGAAGCTGACAAAGACAACAAAAAACCTCTAAATGAAATGAGGCTTTGTTTATTTTATATATAAGTCTTCCATTGTGTTCCAACTGTTTTGGCAAATGTGTTCAAAAGGTGAATTTCTTAGTAATATGAATTATTGAAATTAAGAATTATTTAGTTATTCAGTATTCAGTTTTAAAAGTGAAGTTTCTCCACAATCTGTTCATCTGGAAGAAAATACTGTCAGTTCAGACTCACTTTTTCAGTTATACTTGCAACCTGTTGTCCGGCCATTGACATGCTATCAAAAACTCAAGATGTACTCAAGATTACATACAAACAGACCATTATTTCTAGGTAAAATTATAATATCACATTTTTAGAGATTTAAGGTCACAATATAGATTTTATCGCAATTTTACTTGAATTTGTATTTTTTGTCCAACACAGTAAATATCAGTGTCTTCAGAAAAACTCATGTACATCCAACCTATTCAGTGTTCATCATAATACTTAATCCTATTTTTTCATTTTTATAAATATGAACACTGGCATTATTACAGTGAAGAGTAGAACATATACAGTACAGACCAAAAGTCTGGACACACCTTCTCAATGAGTTTCCTTTCTTTTCATGACTATTGACATTGTAGATTCACAATGAAGGCATCAAAACTATGAATTAACACAGGTGGAAATATGTACTTAACAAAAAAGTGTCAAACAACTGAAAATACGCCTTATATTCTAGTTTCTTCAAAGTAGCACCCTTTTGCTCTGATTACTGCTTTGCACACACTCTGCATTCGCTTGATGAGCTTCAAGAGGTAGTCCCCTGAAATGGTGTTCTCTTCACAGGTGTGCCCTGTCAGGTTTAATCAGTGGGATTTCTTGCCTTTTCATGAAAATACAGAAAACTCTTAGAATGAATGAGGTGTGTCCAAACTTTTGGTCTGTACTGTATGTATCACTGTATCACAATTCAACAACATTTTCAGATTAAGCCGATTCTCATAACCTCATATCACAATTCGGTTTTTAATCGCCATATTGCCCACCCCTAGTTTCATTATCATATTGTATGTATAAAAATCTCTAAAAAGGTCAGAGGTACCTTCATATTGTTTGATTGGCTCATAAGTAATGAGCTTTTGATTTTTTTTAGCTTACAGAAAATATGTGTCCACACATGTTCACGCAGCACCACTGAAACCATTGTAGTGTGTATGCCAGTGTTAGCGCCATGACACTGTCAGAAAAAACACTGTCTGGTGCCATGTTTGTTGTTGCCAAAGGACAGTGATTGGGCTACAACGCTATTGATTCAGAAAATCTGTGCATGGCTCGTAAACACTGAAACACCATGCCTTATAATCCAGTGCGCCCTATATTGTGGAAAATATGGTACCTTGCGGATATAATACTCCAAAGCTAGTCTCCAAACGGGGCCCAAATTGCTAAATTTCGCACTTTATTCAATGCTTCTTCATTTACACCACCTCTAAAAGAAGCACGCTATTCCTTGTGTCAGTGAAGCACAGTGGCTTCATTAATGAATTTGACAGTTCTTCCATATTATTTGTAGTGTTATCTTGGCAGACTGCTGAGACATAGCATCTGTCTTTCTCTGCGTGGTAGACCAGTCTAACAAAGAGGTTCCACAGGCAGAAACCACACAGGGAGAAGGAGGCTGACATACAGAAAATTCCTGCCACAAATGATAGTGAACCATGTTGTAACATCCAGGTAAAGAAACTGAAGTTAGTGGTATTGAGAAAGAATAACTTTTATTAAAGACGTTATTGCAATATGCTGAGCAGCGGATATAAGGTAGAATACATGTTAGGGAAATTATTTAGATTTGATCACAATTTCAGTTTCAGTTACTTTTTTATTAATATGAGCACTAGCATTGTTACAGTAAAAATGAATGTAAAGAGCAGAGCATAAATGAATGCACAGTAGCACGATTCAACTATCTTTCCTTAATAGCAGATCATCATAAATTCATATCACAATACACTATTTTATCGCCATATCACACGCCTCTAACAAATTACCTAAAAGAACGCACCCTCAGAGTGTGTCAAAAGCTGCTATTACAAAGGAGGAGCAGAAATACATATAAAAATAAAAAACACTAAACCAAAGATGTGAACTGCACATAACAGGCAGGAAGTGAGCTGAAGTAAAACTGAAGTGAGGCACGTACACAGTAAAACAATATAGTAGTGACTCACAATTATAACTTAATATCTATGTAAATGAACCAAAGGCAATTCACTTATGTGTTATTACACTCACATTTGTTTCATAGCACTGTCAGCACAATGAGGTAAGTAAGTGTCTAGTATAGAGTATAGTATACACTGAATTAATCAAAGTATTAAGACTTAGGCTTTATACAATTCAATAACAGCACAATCCCAGGCTTGCTGTACTGTGACGTTAGACTGGTCAGTTTAGAAGTGGATTTTACTCTCTGAAAGCTAGGGGTGGGCGATACGGTTAAGATCATGAATTTATTTGACTTTTTAGTTTTGCCTGACTACTGCTTCATAAAATCTTTTTAAATTCAATGTACATCCGACCCAATGTTCATCATAATACTTAATACTGTTTTATTAATTATTAACATGAACACTGGCATTGTTGCAGTAAAAATTACGTGATAAAACAGATTGCTTTCAGTCCACATAACAAACCCCAACATTAGATACACCAACCCCTACAATTTTCAATCTAGACTTTTTTTTCTTAAAGCACTGCAAAGTCGGCTAGTTTCCAATAAAACAAAACAAAAAGTATTTCCTGAAAAAAGCTTGTCCTTGAGCGTGTCTGCGTTTAATTTCTGGTTAAATATGACATTCCAAAATTCCAAAGACACTCAACAGTAGGTTTCAAGTACCAACAATGGGGCAATCAATCATTTGCTGTTTCTGCTTGTGTTACTAATGTTCCCTGTTTATATCGAGGTTAAGAATTTTGATCAATTTATTACAGTTTTTCCTGATTATTTTATGCATTCATTTTGATCAGGATAAAGTGTTGTGTTTGTATGTTACTTTAAATGTAAAACACTTCTTTGAGTTGGGTTGTTATAAAATGTTCATTTATTGATGAAATAGCTCTAAGAAACCTTGTGCTGCATGCTGAATTCTCCTGGAATTTTACAAATTCACACAATTCCATGCAGAACAAACCAATGGTGTGGCAGTATTGCTGTGAGTGACCAGGTCACTCAGGTCAAGCAAGCCTCTTAAAAATACAACATGGGAATGCCAAAACCACCATTTGCTGCTGTACCTTCCAAAAAAGTATAAAATATTTCCTTCAATTATATATTGATGTAGTTTTTTTTTATTTAGCTTCATCAGATCAGTTGTTGGCTAAAACAGGGGTCTCCAACTGTCGCATGTCAGGTGCTGCATATATGAAGCGGGATTTTCACAGGTTAAAAAAGGTACTGAACTGGCAATATCTTGCTATTAAAAAGACAGGAGAAAAAAATAACTGCGAAATGTACTGGCCAGAGACCAATACAGTAAATTTAAATGAATGCGCAGATATACATCCTTGAAGACTTTATTTTAAGAGGTAAGGCTAAGAGCTTGAATATATAACGTCTTATAGTACTCTGATGTATACACACTTTCTGTATTTGCAAACATTCTAAAAAGTGTACCCGTAAATTAAACTGACTATAGTGCATTTTTTAGGGAGAAATTAGTGTTAGCCACCAAATATAGCAAAATATGAATACACAAGCTGATATTGGACTGACACAGTTTTACTGGAGTAATGTCAGAATTTGTGAGAATACACTGGCAAACAACTGACCATCTACATTTCTGTAAGTACTTGTCCAATAAAACCTATATTTTTCTAATTTCTCCATAGAAAATGCATTATAGCCCATTTAATATCTGGGATCACTTTTCAGAATGTTTACAAATACAAAAGGGCCTATTAATAGCACCAGCAGGTGCATATACCCATACAAACAAACAAAGCTGAAAAATCTAAGTTGCATATTAGTGAAGGGGACTACTGGTGAGCCAACACTACTCATCGCTAACTGCTCCTGTCAGCACTCCTCACCAGAGACCCTGCCTCATTTTCGGAGGGGGTAGGAGATGAAAGTCGTCTTAAAAGGCTCTTGAAGTGGTGAAGTGCACATGGCAGCTCCAGAGGGGACAGGGTGAGTGCGCAGGGAGCCAGGAGAGGGATCCAGGTTAAACCCTCTAACAGGCTTTGACAGAAGGAAATATTTGTCTATCCACAAATCATCAAGGAAGCAGGCCCTGGGAATCCTCGACATCTGAACAGCTGTCTGAGTGCAATGACTTTTTCAAAATGTATTAATATATTGTTTTAACATATTCCCCATTCAGACTTCAGAAGGCTTTTATGAATTTTGAAAGAAGGCTGAGTGGATCCATTGGAAACAAGAGGATATGTTCTTTAGAAAACAACTTATTGTATTTCCACTTCATTTAAGGCGCAGGGCAGCATGATACGAGAAAAACATTCAATATTTGAGAACCATGTTGAATATTGTGATCAGTATGTTAGAATCTGCAGACTAAAACTGCTTCAATATCAAACGTAGGCCTAAACGAGGACTAAATCAAGTAGGACTAAATTAAAATTAACTTTACATTTTCTGTGATATGAAAAATTATTTTAACAATGTAAATTTACTACCAAATGTACTAAACTATATGGCATATTATGTTAGGTCAGTTCATTACAAAATGCAGCAGTTTATTACAAAATGTGTTTTTATTACACATTGAAGTGAACATTTTACTTACTTACTTTTTGGCAGATTATTACATATGCGAAACTACAAAATGTGGTTCTTTGGAAAGTGGTTAAACACAGTAAAAACATCAGATATACCTAACTGACTTGACTTGGAAAGAACAGTAGTCCCCTTTACTAATATGTAACTGAGGTTTTTGAGCTTTGTTTGTTTGTATGGGTATATGCACCTGCTATTAATAGGCCCTTTTGTATTTGTAAACACTCTGAAACGTGTACCCCAAAATTAAATGGACTATAATGCATTTTCTATGGAGAAATTAGCAAAATTAGCAAAATATAGGTTTTATTAGACAAGTCCTTACAGAAATGTAGATGGCCACAATCGGTTGGCAGTGTATGCTCATCGCTACATCAAATAAAACAGCTAACCATCTCTACTTTCAGAATGTTTTCCACAAGGCTCTGACATTACTCCAGTGTAGCAGAGTCTGTTGTCAGTCCAATATCAGCACTAGAAAATGCACTATAGTCAGTTTAATTTATGGGTACACTTTTTAGAATGTTTGCAAATACAGAAAGTGTGTATACATCAGAGTACTATAAGACGTTATATATTCAAGCTCTTAGCCTTGTCTCGTAAAATAAAGTCCTCAAGGATGTATATCTGTGCATAAATTTGAATTTACAGTGTTAGTCTCTGGCCAGTACATTTCACAGTTATTTTGTCATATATATAATACAGAAATACAAAATTAGGTAACACAATTGCAAGGCTATTGACATATTTTGAGTTCTTTAAAAACTTGTTTGTGAGGTGCTACTTAGTGTAAAATGTACTACAACTACACACTGCACAATATCAAGGATTCAGAGCACATGTCGCCAGTTCAAACGAACATAAGAGTTGTAGTGAGATAGAAGAAAGCGTGAGACACAGTCATACAGGCATGAGGAACGCAGCTCTTGGTGATGCCCACGGTTGGAGACAGTGACAGCTGGGACCCTCTCTGTACTTCGGCGGGTCGGTGGTTGAAGCATATGTTGTACTACTGATGATGTGATAGTTTGACCCCAGGCCTGGTTGGAGGTGTAAATGATTCTATATAAACCACAGATGTTGGTAGAGCAAGAGGATGTGAGTATATATGCCATGCTATATCACACATTTAAAGGCCTACACCCAACACCTCTCAGTGTCTTGAGACACATTGGTGCTCAACCACAAAGCTGAGAACAAAGCTTTTCTGCTAGCCTTGCTGACATTTTATAAATACATTGTAGCCGATATATATTGCACCACAGATGTGCCTTAATAAAGGTCGTAAATTATTTCTGTAATGTTGAAAAAGCATGCTTTGTGGAAAAAAATATAATAGCCCCCTTTAACACTGACATTTCTTGTGGTTGCGCATGAGTGATCAGAAGGGCAAACACCAACCAGTTCAAACTATCTTATACCGATGCTGTGGAACTCGTGGACCGACTGCACCTGACAGCCAATAATCAGTTCAGCAGGTCCCGAATAGAATTAATGTTTCCTATTGAATCACACCAAGCATTTTGAACACACTGCTCTTAAATTATTCCATTATTTTTCCAGTGTTTTGATTTCCTTTCTGGTCAGCAGCACACACTTCTTTTCATTTTCAATTTATTTTTAAAGAGGGTTGGACTAAAGAGGCAGAAACAATATGCTAAACAAAAAGTACCTAATTAATTGTCAAATCTGAATCGCTGAAAGACAACCCAAAATATTCAATTTACATAAGTACAATACTGTCATTTTGGAGCCAATGTCTGATTAATTGTGGGCTTTAACATTGGTGGACAAATGGCCCAACTGGAAAAGAGTCGAGACCTTGGAAAAATTGGGGAGAATGCTAGAAATACTGTAAGTGTGTGATGTGTCAAAATATGCTTGTTCCAGGCTCAAAAAAGGAATAACATTTACACAAAAATTACAGAACACAAGCCAGAGGCTAAAAGGGGTGTGTGGAGACAGTGAGCTAATGTGTATATAAAAAAATACTTTGAGAAACACATAAGAACAGTGCTTTTGGCCTTGAGCTACCTTTACAGACACGCCTGATTCAATTGATCCTCAAAAGTCACACAAATCAAACAGGCTGCTAACCTATAACAAACAAACAGCTTTCTTTCCATATTCCTGAAAGTAGAGTTATAGTCATGACCGAACTATCCAAGAACAAGACCAGTCGAAGACCCCAGTAGTCCCAGACCAAGATTTGTCCAAGACCAAGTCTTGTGTCTGACAGTGTCCAAGTCAAGACCAAGAAACACTGAGACGAGTTCAAGACCAGACACGTTCCAGAAGGCAGATCAAAGCTCAAAAAAACATAATGTAACAAAATATATTTATCACATTTTAATTAATGTTTTCTGATAAGCAATTCATTGGAAAAAAATATTCTTCAAACCATATCATAAAAGTAATAATGTCTTAAAAATGAAGTGTTTTAATTCCAATAATATTTGTAGGAAAAGCCTCCGAGGACGCTATGTCAGACTGTGACAAGACCGAGTAAATGAATGTTCAAGACCAAAATCACACTACTGAAATGTAAGGCTGCTTGATTATGAGAAAACATAATAACCACTAATATTTTGGTCATAATTGAAATAACGGTTTGAATTAATTTATTTATTTCATTTTTTATCAATCTATCAATTTTACCTGAAGAATGTTGTCGCTCAATTTTAATATAGCTTTTATATATTTGATACATTTATACATTAGCTCATTACATTTATTCAAAATTAGATATTCCAATTTAACCTCAGCTAAGACACAATTCACAATTGGTGTATGCCTAATTAAATGTTTCTTTGATTTCTCAATCATTATATCGGCGATATTATGGAACTATTGTTGAATTTAAAGCCCTACTTAAAAGAAAATGAGGGGCATTTATATGTTGCAAAGAATTCTGATACATTGCTCATAACTTAATTCATGTTGCATCGATGTGTTAATGGCATTGACCAGGAGCGAAAAATGTCCGTAGCTCCAAATGCTGGGCTTTCCTTGCCAGGGTTTGGGCAAATCATCTAGATCCCTTTTGCCATTTATCCAGGCTTGGGAACAGCTGAAATACTACAGTGGCTTGTGAGCCCCAGTTGGATTCCTAATCAATTTCACTCAAATAATGTATAATATAAATTCACAAATGATAATAGTCTGAAAATGTATTTCCCATCCTTGCATTGTCACCGTGCCTATGAAAGTAGAATATCATAAACTACAGCAGTCTGCCTTTCTCTTTTAAAAATGTATATTGGAATGGTCAGTCAGTGGGAGAGTGACCAAGGATTCTTAATTTTCCACAGGTATTGCACCAAACAATTGACATTGTTGTTGTTCTACTTGTTTGTTTTTTGTGTGTGCTGCTGAGTGTTTCTCAGACCTTAAAGGGGAATTCTACCCACTTTTTTCAAAGGCGATGGGTCTGGTCCCTCGCTCATAGAGAATAATTTATCAGCAATATTGCAGAGCTGTAGTGGTATGTGTTCCGATGGCCTTGCTAACATGACTTTCTTGTTAACAGGCTACATGTGGCTTTATAGCGTCATGTCTGGCATTTCTGATTGGTTTACTTTACGTCGGAAAACTTTGCCTTTGAAACAGAATGCAATTAACAAGAGGCCAGACTACATTCTACCATGTTATAGTGTTTTCTCTCAAGTTTAAGTAATCCTGCATGCTGAGGCAATGATTCTCAGGAGCTGAAAAAGCTTGGTTTAACCTATCGACATTCACAGATGAAGAACCTATACTTTCTACTTTTTACATAAACTGTAGCAGTGAACAGGGTGTGACCAGCAGGGGGAAAGAGGGCCTTAAAGGGGCATACACCTAAACCTGGCAAGAGTTTGCCAAAATGGTCATACAAATTTATAATATGATCCATAAACCATATCCGTAAACCATAAACATGCAGCAATAGGCAACATTGACCATATGCCAATAAATCTAAATAAGAATTACACATTTAAGACATTTAAGGCAATAATTAGATTTTTTCCTCTTGCTTGGCAGTTGAGCAGACATACAGTACATGTCTTTCAACTCCCTTCACCGTCCACCTCCACATATAATCTAAATATGCAAAACCTGCAAATGCGCACCCATCCGCCGCATCAAAGAGCTGGCTAATGTCAAGGTAGAACGATATTATTCATCGAGCCCGGCATATCAGACTACTGCGCTAATAAGGACACATGAGATTTGACAGCCGTGAATGAAAAGCGCAGTTTAGAGTGAATATTCATAGGCAGGAAATAAATTAAAATTAAATTCTACCTTGCTTAATTGTCATTCCTGGGAAGTAAGAAGTGGATTGTGAGGGGGGAAAGAAGAAATTGAAGGTAACTTTTGAAACTAGAACAAGACAAAACTAAGCAGATGGATGAACATTGGAGGGAACAGAAGGAACTGCTTGTGCCTAGCTGTAATTAGCCTAGTAAAATGTTCAGCATCAGGGATGGTTCATACTGATGTTAATGTGAGGAGCAAAATAACTGCAACAGAGATACATAATACATGGAAAGTTTTTCTTATTTCACAGTATCAACAACTATTGGTGGAGAAGTCCTGCCTCAAATGGAGGAGTTCAAGTATCTCAGGTTGTCACAAAGGAAAACCCTTCTCTGAACAGAGGTGGTGGTCTCAGATTTAACCTCCCTAAAGTGTACAATACAATACTGAAGAACAACAACAAGAAAACAAAAAGCTGAGACTTGTTTACTGCAGACCACAGAGGTGAGTTTCAGCTGAAACTAGGGAACAATAGAGAGAGAGAGCCCCATTAGCACCAATAGGGTTCACAATTAGCATATTAATGGTAGGGCCCAGCCCATCCAACAGGTGTTTACCACTCCCCCAAGTATCAGCCTATAATCTCCGCTCACCCACCTTTCAAACCAGAACTGAAGAAGTCTGCTGGATTGGCAGATGAAAGCTTTCAACAATCAAAACCTCGTCCAGATGCCCTTTTTCAATTTTCAGAATGACCTCTACCTGGATGAATGACAACCTTCACCGTCGTCTATCTCAGGTCTTGTTCACGAGTGAGAGAAGGGTGGAGCGTGAGATTGACAGGCGGATCGGTGCAGTGATTTGTGGTGATGTGGTCGGTGTACCGGACGGTTGTGGTGATGAGGCCGGTGTACCGGACCGTTGTGGTGATGAGGCCGGTGTACTGGACCGGTGGGGTGATGTGGTTGGTGTACCGGGCTGTTGGGGGGATGAGGTCGTGTACTGGACTGTTGGGGTGATGAGGTCGGTGTACCGGACCGTTGTGGTGATGAGGTCGGTGTACCGGACTGTTGTGGTGATATGGTCGGTGTACCGGACCGTTGTGGTGATGAGGTCGGTGTACCGGACCGTTGTGGTGATGAGGTCGGTGTACCGGACCGTTGTGGTGAAGAAGGAGCTGAGCCAAAAGGCAAAGCTCTCGATCTATCGGTCGATCTATGCTCCTGCCCTTACATATGGTCAAGAGATTTGGGTAATGACCGAAAAAACAAGATCGCGGGTACAAGCCTAAGGGTGGCTGGGCGCTCCCTTAGAGAGAGGGTGAGAAGCTTGGTCACTTGGGAGGAGCTCAGAGTAGAACCGCTGCTCCTTCACATTGAGAGGAGCAAGCTGAGGTGGCTCAGGCATCCGTTTCAGATGCCCCCTGGATGCCTCCCTCGGGGAAGACCTAGAGCACGCTGGAGGTATTATATCTCTTGTCAGGGAAGGTCTTGGAGTCCCCCCGGAAGAGCTGGAGGAAGTGTCTGGGGAGTGGGAGGTCTGGGCATCTCTGCTTAGACTGCTGCCTCCGCAACACGGCCCCAGATAAGCGGAAGATAGATGGATGGAACAATTATAAAGAACTTCTAAAGAAAATCAAGTAGTATTAGTGTTATTGCATATAACTAATAATTGGCCATTTAAAGTCTTAATAAAACTGGTGCAGACAGGAAATACTAAGTCCTGGGTTAGCATCGTCCTAATTTGGAAATCTTTCTTTATATGGGTTTAACTCCGTAGTCCTGTCTTGGTTTAGTTTTACTTCACTGCTAAATTTATTTTGGCTTAGCTCTTAGTTGTGTTTTAGTCTTGAACTAGCCTTGGTGGAGCCTTGATTAACCCTTTGGGCGCCACATTTTTCAGCCGTTTCAAAAATCCAAATGACACTTTTTGTATATTTTTTTAGTGTGGTATATCTCATTACATGGGACAGGACATAGACCGGTACCACA
>JAVQKC010056435.1:0-25694 GCA_036025475.1 Philypnodon macrostomus
TCCTGGTTTAGCTCTGTGTAGTCCTGGTTTAGCTCTGTGTAGTCCTGGTTTAACTCTGTGTAGTCCTGGTTTAGCTCTGTGTAGTCCTGGTTTAGCTCTGTGTAGTCCTGGTTTTTAAAGATATTGTGAGATTTGCGTTAGTCCTGATTTAGGCACATTTTTGTCCAATAAAATATGAACTTCTCAATATTTTTGAGAGGGTTTGAAAAGTCTGCGCAGTTACCTTTGTGTGACTGCTTCATGTTTAAAACTACATTGCTGAGTTGTACCCAGCTGTTACAGTCACACTTGTTTTTAAAGGAGCAGTGACAAGCTTGAGTTGCCCTTAGCTTGAACTGAAAGCTTTTGGTTCCTACAATATAAACAACATCTGACAGTATGAACCAGCCGGCTGTACACACATCTGGCTCTGAGCACATGCCTCAACAGAAAACAGTCACGAGAGACATGGTTTTGATGCTTGGACTACATGCCGACATGATAAAGTGCATAGAATGACAATTTTATGCTGATGTACACCACATCAGCATCTGAGTTCAGCATCCTGGATTCTGTAATCAGCATATCAGGTTGATGCTGGGATGACAATACATGCATGATAATGGTTAAGTTGGGAGGATGGTAAATCCCCGGGGAATACAAATATTTTGGGATATAGTGACGTCAACTGAAAAATGGCCCGGAATTTTGCGCACAGGAAGTGATGACTTAAAGCTTAACATGTAAGTTATAAGCTCTATTTTACGATCAAGGACACATTTAACCAGGATAGACTGCTATGTCATTATTGGGGGAGTATTTTACATGACACTTTATTATTGAAAAATGCAATTGACTTTTTCTTTAGTCCAAAAACGACCTATCACGCTATATTAGCACCAATCTGTCTTAGCTAACTAAAGCCCACTTCACTGCATTGTCATCCATGTCAAAAGTTATACAGTTTTAATAGTTAGGTTGAGAGGACTGTCAGTCACTTTTGTGAACGAGAATTATCAGCCTAGAGGTAAAATCTATAGTGAATAAAAGAAGGAATAACAACTGACTTAATACTTTATGACATTTTTTGAATCAGAGCCAGGTGTCTTGAGGCGTTGCTTTTGAAGATGTGTGGTGATATTACGGAACATAACGCCCATTTTTTACAGTTTATGAATAAAACATGTTGGGTTGTATAAGCTTGTGTGGCACAGCCCTTCATATCTACACTTCAGAGCCCAGCTGCCGGTGGAGGAGCCCAGTGTAATGAATGTGCCTGGTTATTGCAGCGATGATGGACATGACAGTGTCACCGGCAGCAGGTGTGCCAAAGGGGCAGAGCAAATGTTTAGTCTCTGTTTCACTCAAGGACATGACCAGCAAAACTCACCAGACGCTCCTCAAACAGCATGTATTGTGGGTTTAGTTGGTACTAAGATGTTGTTTGTCAAGCTGTGTGACCAATGACGCAGACTAAGTACTCTTTGATGCCATGCTTACACTTGTACATGCGCCGTGATATCGCCATACATCTTCAAGAGACATGGATCCTGTTAGAAAATGTAATTTAAAGTAATATTTCAATAATATTTACAGTAGTAATTCCTCTGATTTTACTATGTAATGTTTAGGGCCCGTTTAGACGACAACACGTTTCCATGAAAATGGCGCGAAACAGCTCCGGATGTGGCTCCCATCTCCACGGCAACGGTGTTTCAGTTTTCCCAAAACACACTGTTTCCAAAAACGCTGGGGAGGTAGTTTGGTCTCACAGCGGGGTGCCATTTTCAGCCGCTCCAAAACGATGATGTCACAACCCCGTCCTGAACAGCTATCGGCTGAAAGGCAGCAGGGTCTCGGGTGACCGGTGAACACAAACTATATTGTTTTATGCTGATACAATCTTATTTTGACAAGTAATGTTCAGATATAAATGTATAAATCATCATAAATTGATCAGCACCACTCCAGAAAGCCACAAGATGTAAAAGTTGAACACAGGAAGTGACCGGACAAAAAGATAACTTCTTCTAGTGTGTGTCTAGTGCTAGAGCTGCACACAGAGCCGGTTGCTGGACAAACAGAGGTATTACATATTTTCATGCATTTATGTTTCCAGGTTTATTTTATTACACCTTATTAAATCTGTAAAATGTGAATCGGAGATGGCTCTTAGTCACAAGTGATTGACAGCCCATTCATCTCCTGTTAACACGTTCAAATATATCAAGCCAAAATCATGTTTCATTAAGGATGCTGTATTGGGATCTAGAAAGTCCTCCTCTCTAGTTAATGGCCAACACTAACGATCCAACATTTTGTTGTTATCCCCATGTACCCTTGGCCTTAAAGTGTGAGGTGGAGAAGTTTTGTAAGTTAGTAAGACCTTGGCTCATTCAAATGCAACACAATCTTCTTCTCTGCATGGCGTTCTTATTCCCTCATCCAAAAGTGATATAAAACTCTGTGGGCTCAAGCTGAGGATAATACCGGTGCTTTATATTGAAACAAATGTACAGCTTCAGAATCGAGTACAGCAGCATTTTGCATGTGTCTGCAAACTCAGGAAAGATGGTGTTTGGGAGGCACTGACATGACCTTGTCCGTGATAGTGTGTGTATATGAGCAAAGGTATTGTTGCAGTTTGGCATGTGACGCATAGCTTTGTCTTTGTTATGGTGTTATTAGCCTCTCACCGTCCAGAACAGCTTCATTTAGCCTGTCGTTGTGCAGGAATAACACAACCTCTCTGTAACAAGTCGGACCTGAGAGAGAACAAAACATCATTAAACAGCATTGTGATGAAGGGAGCCGTCAACAGGTTTAACTGTAGCATCAGTGACGATGTATAAATGACCAATGTATATGTCTCCTAATTTTCATTTAAACATTATGGGAATTGCACACTTTGTGATTTAAAGTCTTATAGTTTTTTCTATGCATGCATGCAGTTTTGTATTTATATAAACATATATGTGAGGAGTATGAGAAAAAATAACGAAATTTTAACCATGACTTGCTCAAGGTTTTTCATTGGCTTGACAGATCAGACTAGGCTCAAAGCAGGTTTAGACCTATACTTTGAGTTTAGGGCTTTGAGTTGAGAAAGAAAAAAGAAAAAGAAACAAAACTCCCCACGAGCATGCTCTTGGCAACAGGGGCATAGAAAAAAAAACACCCTTTAACAGGCAGAAACCTCAGGCAGACTGTGAAAGTTATAGCGGGTGCACCATAATATAATAAACTGAGTGAGATCACCAGGTTTTTACAAAAGGACAGCATCTTTAAGTGACAGTTAAACCATTGTAAAACTCATAAAAATCATGATTGGTTTGGAGAAATGCAATGATTTATTGATAGATTAGAATGTGAGCAGCCAACAACATTGAGTTGGTTAGAATGTATGTCTATAGGTGAAATAAAGATGCTGTGCTACAATCAGAAACCGCTATAGCAATGTGTACATGGTGTGCATTTTATCAGTGAAAAAGTGCCTCTGGTGGCTTGGTGGCAAGAGACGTCTACGTCCTCAGCAGGTATCTCAGGATCCCACACGTTTCACCCCTTAAGTTGTACGCTTCACATGAGTGGGACAGCAAAGACTAAACTTCAAACTTTCCTCAGCTACTGAGGCAAGCTCTCTTATGGCCCTCTTCAGCTGCTTTGGTTCTAGTCCGATCTTACAGAAGAAGTGGCGCTCTGATGATGCTGGGAACCCTCAACAGCCTACTTCAATAGGAAACAGGGTTGCGTGCCACCCCCTGATAAGTCAATCAAGTTCTGGTCTTCTTCAGTTTGTGGGCGAGAGCGAGACTATCCTGCCATGGCACCGTAAGCTCTGAAACCACAACGGTTATATATGCAGTGTGTATTAGTGGATTATCCAACATTTACACAGTACTTTTTCATGCAATATAAGTGGCAGCTGTGAAGCCTAAACCAATATGTAATGTAAACCAAAAAGATTACTGCTGGTCATATATAAACAATTGTAAACAACAATTGTAAACAAATCTGCTGGAAAATATTCAGTGAGAAAAGACAAAAAAACAGATGTCATAGTTCCCCTGAAGCTGTGGTGGGTCACGAAGTTACAGCGTGCAAACATACCGTGACATTCTCACTATAGCCTCTCAGTATGTGAACACCATGACGACTCGGCCCACTGGGGTTTGTTTACAGCAGGAATGAACTGGCTTTCAACCCCAATAAACCCCCCATTCAACAGAATCACCATATTTAAATACCAACATATAAACCACTCAACATTACTGACACTTCGTGGATTTAGTGGGGGAAAAACTATTTAATTATCTAGCTGTTATTTATCATGGTTATGGTTCATAATGGGTCGTAGGCCAGTTATGTTCTGTGCCTGTCCCAAGTGATGATGAATGGAAGAAGTAAAAAACTCAATATACAGTAAAATCTACATGTTTCAAGGAAGATGGTTTGCTGAGTTTCCCCAGTAGGGAAAAGTCAAATGAATTCAATTATTGTGACATATTTGTATCAGAATATGTGAAGTGAGACAATCAGCTTCTTTCTTTAGATGGTCCGTGTTAGCTTGGACTAAAGTCTCTCTTGATTTGATTCTATATTTGCCTCCCTGTATTGAGACCTCAGCACCCCTTTTCTTGTGTGGTCCATTTTGAACAGCAGTTTCTTCTTGTGTTCAGTGTAAGACTGACAGAGTGAGTGGAGTATATGGATGTTATGTATAACCCTGGTGTCTCTGCCGCTCAGCTGTCTGCCCAGAAAAGATGACTGCTTTTGTCTCCATTTATTTTTGTGAGTGCCGTCATAAGAGTATAGCATCTCTTTTGCTATATAATTTCTCTGTAACATCTCTGTAAAATTACTTGAAAATAACTGTAAAAAGATTATGTAGACTCTTACCTAGGGTGACCAGATGCCCCTATTTAATGGGGTCAGTCCCAGTTTCAGGCTCTTTGTCCCATGTCCCAACAAATATCGGATTTTAATATTGAGTTTTCTACATACGCAGTTGTCCCAATTCTGACCAAAAGCAACACATAACACACTTTAAACATGACATTACAGCCCCAGCCTTTAAACAAATTCCATTTATTTACTTTATTTATATTTTTTTATATTTGCTAATACAGACCTCGAGCTTATAGCTTTATTGTACTTTGAATTGCATGAGAAGCTTTTATTTATCGATTAGTAAGTTCAAATGCTCCATGGTTTGAGAAAAAAAAAGTATCCTATGCAGTTTTTGTGTCTAGAAATCACCCTCTTACCTCATTCAATGAGCTTAATGTTTTATGCAACTACTATTGTCTGATGCAATCAAGAAGCAGGAATACACAACTCATAGGGGGCCTGACCATGGTTGCTATCAGTAATAGCATGTCATTGGTTTGTACTTGCATCCACTGACCAGCAGGGACGTGCACAGATAGAGCAAAGCCCTTTTGCCCTCTGCCCACTGAAGTGCCACAAAAACACTAACCGTCCCTTATTTTGGCTTTCTCTGCTGTCTTTGCCCCAGTGCAGCCACTCCTATGTGCGTGACACAATGTGCGTATTGGACATAGTCCGGATGGTTCATGCTGATCAGCTTTTTGGACTATTTTGCAGATCAAACTGCTTTGGTTATTATATTGAATCATTGTAAAAGAAAAGAAAGGTCTATACCATATTTGAGACCTGGTATGTCCAAGTACAGATATAAAATGCACGTCACTGCTGACCATGCACTGACACCTGGAGACATGGCTGAATTTAAAAGCAGTCCAGGGGAAATGGAGGAGATTGTACAGCGTGACAGTAAGATATAAACAGGTGAATGATTTTTTTTTTCTTGCTCTGAGATTGTTTGGTCGTCCCTCAGCCCGGCTCAGCCCTTAGAGACTGTCTCAGTTCCCAGTTCCTTCAGTCAGCAGCATGCTATCAGCCACAGACATATAACTTCTACTGTCACTCCTCAGTGCACTGCTGACCGCTGATCCCCACTGGCCGCACCGCTAAAATGCACAGCCCTATTCTTCCTCCTGAATAGCATTAACTCTGGGGTTGTCGTAAACTGATCCAACCAGAGGCCCCTTAAGACACACACCCTTTCAAAGAGCACGGTTTCTGTGCTCCTGCTCTTTGCTTTGAGACACACACAAGTGCACACCAGTCTACACGTGATCTGGCCACTGAAACAGCATGCAAAAACATGAGTTATTTCTTTGAGGTGCCTTCACCCTTGAAAATATTCATGTTTCTTACCTTGAAGCACAATTGTTTTTGGCAGTTGTTCTTTTTTTTAGTTGGCTTGAAAGTGAAGTTGGAATGAGTAATGAAATATAGAAGTAAAATGAACCAGCTGTAGACCAGATGGCTAGCTTACTATTGAGGGTACACCCAAACAAACCTTCATGTAGGATTATGCTTTCTGGGATGTTAGCATTATCTTATTAGCATCAACGATTACTAGGACTGCGTACAAGAAAATAATATCTTAATGTAATGATCCTACTGGTGTCAGAATACAAAATCTCTTGATACCATGTTTCAATATTTGTCCCAAATAATGAGTGTATAGTCGTTAATAATATATTTAATGTTCCTTTGCTTAGAGAGTCACATAATGTCACTAGAATGACAGAAAAAAATAACAGGTCATTTTTATTCTGTTTATGGGATATAGACAATTTATTATATATGTATTGTTCAGGTACCAGTATATAAAAACAGGTACCCAGCCATAACAATTATAAACATTGTACATAGCTTTACTAAATATCCAGTAAGCAACGTATAGGCAGGGTGACCTCGTTTGCGGATATTTTTTTGACATTCAGCATTTTTGGTATAACTCTAAAGTAGCTATATTATCTTCATAATGTCCCCTCAAAACTCTCAAACTGAATCTTGATGCACACAAATGCAGATCCCTTACTCTCAAATTCATTCAGTGCATATACTCTGCTGTTGGCAAAGTCTTAAACTTGAAAGTGTTCAATGTTTATTGTGTTTCTATTAAGTGCCACCTCAGGGATTACATCTGCTGAGTTTGTTTTGCAGATTCCATCTCACTTTAAATAACAAAATGTTCAAAGTATTTAGGAGGAAACAAGCCCATACAGCCATATAGCTGCATAGAGACAATGTTGAGGTTTTTTCATCAGTTTATAAAATGTGGCGACAGTAAAGTGGACATTCAATAGAAACATCAAATCAGGTGACCACAACTCTTTCCACTTGTATACATTTTTGGACATTTATGGTTCTTACAGATTTTCATCAGTGCCTGTAGGCTGCTCACATCTTTCTATCTCTTCATGTTAATCCCAGACAAACTTCATAGATGCTGAGGTCAGGTTTGTGAAGCTACACCAGGTAAAGATAGTAGAATTACATCTGTTTGTTTTGAGAGAACTGTACAAAATGTTCAGACCGTCTGGCAACAAGTCTTTATCTGTGTCCCTTTCTCAGACGGTGAAAAGCTTTGGGAAACAAACAGCCTTAGACCATAGTGACATAGTGACACCTCTCTCAGCTCTGTCAATCTAAACTGCGCTGTCAACTCCCCCTCTCTGTATAATTGACTCAAACACACTTACGCCGAGCCCCTCTGAAATGATGCATTGTGCCGATGGGTTATCATAGCTGACAATATTCCCTAAGAACACAGTCTCAAAGTGGGTCTTACAGAACAGGGGGCTGGCTGCTTCACTTTCTTTGGACTGTTGCTAGGTTGGTTCCCCCACTTCCAAATCAGTAGAGCCTTTATCGGAGTCTGGCAGCGCCTCCGGTTTGTGAGAAAGACAGAAAATCATTGCACTCACTCGCGTTGGCGTGCGAGGACTTCCAATGTGCACCCTACAAGACCTTCTCCCCCTTCTCTTCTTCACTTATTTTTCTTTAATATAAACTACTGTTCCCACAAATCCAATGGCCAGTCCTCCCTGACTCATTTGGTATAGTAGGCCAGCTGAATGTCTATACTTGTCATAGAGTAGTTACTAAAAATAATTCTCATTTGCATTGTATAAGTGGTTTGGGGTTCAAGCCTAGTGCCAACTCCAAATTTAATCCTTGTGTTATAGTGGGTTTTCGCTTGGTACTCTGGCTTCTTGGTTTTTTGTCGTGTGTCAGTTTACGTCTGACAACCCTGCGACTAACTTGTTCTTGTCAAGGGTGTGCCCATAGGTGCTGGTTTGGGCTGTGATGAAAAAAACATATTTCACAATCGTACTAGGAGTTTTCATACTCTCAACAAGATTTTGGTATAGTAGGCCAGCTGAATGTCTATACTTGAAAAATGCAATGAAAAATGCAATGAAAAAAAAACATATTTCACATTCAAGGTGGCGTGCTAGGACTTTTCATACTCTCAACAAGACCAACTCCCCTTTTTCTGCCCATGTTTCAAACGCTACTGTTCCCACAAATCCGATGGACAGTCCTCCCTGACTCTTTTGGTATATTAGGCCAGCTGAATGTCTATACTTGAAAAATGCAATGAAAAATGCAATGAAAAAAAAAACATATTTCACATTCAAGGTGGCGTGATAGGACTTATCACACTCTCAACAAGACCAACTCCCCTTTTTCTGCCCATGTTTCAAACGCTACTGTTCCCACAAATCCGATGGCCAGTCCTCCCTGACTCTTTTGGTATAGTAGGCCAGCTGAATGTCTATCCTTGTCCTGAAAAATTTTATGAAAAAAACATATTTCACATTCAAGGTGGCGTGCTAGGACTTTTCATACTCTCAACAAGACCAACTCCCCTTTTTCCGCCCATGTTTCAACCGCTACTGTTCCCACAAATCGGATGGCCGGTGCCTCCCGACTCTGACCTCAATCCGTCTATAAAGCATAATTGGAAATGAGCTTGACATTTAGCTCCTGTGAAAATATATATGTGTGAAGTATCTCCTCTACTGGGAAATCTGTACCTGCGTGCCCTCTTTGCTAAATCAAAGCGGGGGATTTCTCACCTGCAGCTAAAATCATTTAGGCAGATCTGAGAGCGGCTTGTGGTGTAGCAAAGATATATTTCAAAAGAGTTTGGCCCAAGGCGGTATTTTTTACATTGGCACAGATATAAAGAGTGTGCCCAAATGACACTAGCTTCCATATTGTATTCTTTAATTTGACAAATTGGAGGTGGATGCCCCACCCCACACTGCCGGACTTCCCAACACAGTAAATCATTTCAATAAATTATAGTATTAATCAGTGTGCTCTTCTACATATTGCATGAGGAAACATTGCAAGCTCAAAATAGAGGGAATTTCTTACCGCCCTGAAGGCAACACAGAGTTTAACATGCATTTCATAATTTAGTTAGGCATTCACTTTGATACAACCAGCAAGCAGTAATATAAGCAATTAGAGCTTACTGTGGGTGGAATGGGTCTGGGCAAGTCGTCCACTAATGTTAAGGTTGTTGGTTTGACACCCATTCCAACCAGTTTCTACCATTGTGTCCTTGGGCAAGACATTTCACCCACCTTGCCTGAGTGTAGAAATGTGTTGTTAAGATTGTGTTTGTTGGTTAATGCAGTTTGCCCAAGGCACTGGTGGCAACAAAAAAGGTGAATGGTGTGAATAAATAATGGGCTTTTTTGTTTTGTGCTTTGAGATAGATTTGTGGCCTTGAAAAGCTGAATATAATTAAAATCCATAATTCATATTATTTCTTTGACAGAGTGTGCTCCCATATGGTCCATTCCCACCACTTTTTTCCCAAGCCTTCACAATAAGATCAATGACACTGTCCTTGGAAATACATCCAAGGTCAAGTATCTCAACACAACATGTATCTGCACGTGTCTGTATATGTATATATATGTAAGTGTGTGTCTGTGTGGGTGATGAAACACTCTTCACCTCTTTATCCTCTGGTATTGAGATGTTATTTTGCAAGCAAGTTCTCAGTGCAAAGGTCTCTTTCATTTACACAGACATACACTTTTAGTATAAACAACCATCTAAAATTACATTATATCTGTCATATGTGTACTGCATTTTTGTTCTGAATATAATGTTACTTACTCTTTCATGTAATGGGAGCCCAAATGGCAGAGAAGTTATCCTGCACCTCGGCAAAGACCTCTACTCTTTGAACACAGTGAAAAATGATATAAATAATGCAGGAAAACATTGATCTAAACATTTTTGGAGAATCGCATAGTATAGAGTTGTATAGACATGTATAGACTTGTATAGATATGTATAGACATGTATAGACTTGTATAGACATGTGTAGACATGTATAGACATGTATAGACATGTTTAGACTTGTATAGACGTGTATATACTTGTATAGACATGTACAGACTTGTATAGACATGTATAGACTTGTATAGACATGTACAGTATATACATGTATAGACTTGTATAGACATGTGTAGACATTTATAGACTTGTATAGACATGTATAGACCTGTATAGACATGTATAGACTTGTATAGACATGTATAGACATTTATATACATGTATAGACTTGTATAGACATGTATAGACATTTAGATACATGTATAGACTTGTATAGACATGTATAGACTTGTATAGACTAGATCAACAAAACATGTATTTCTATTTTTTAAGCTCTCACCTTTCTGTAAAAGCCTGTTCTAAGGAAAGTAAAAAGTCGTGTAGGAAGTTCTTTCTCCAAGAGACACAAGGGGGAGTCTATGGAAGCTTAATTCACCCTGCAATAACTCATTTAGCAATCACATTAACACTGGCTGGAGATGTACTCCCATTTAAAAAAACATTATACATAATACAACATACATAATTACACACATTATATTTCACATTATGGGCATAAACATAAAACAATGGCAGTTTGTGTCGACTGTGAACAATTGTTTACATCAAATCGAGGCTCCCTGAGATGAATCTCATGCTTGAATAATAATACCTTTTGTTCAAATATATAGACTTGTTTATCTCCATGGCTCATAAAAATACATATTTATACGCACATTACTGCACACTCATTTGCAGTGTATAAATTTATGTCTAATCCATATTTTGTCTTTGTTTACACCATAAAGAATCCTATTCAATTGAGGGGGGAATGTCTGTTAGAGTTACAATGTAAGCATTTTTAGACAGGTGGCATCAGATAAAGCTATGATTGGTGAAATGTATGTGTGCTCTGTGCCGCTGTTGCAGGCTTACAGAGAGCCTTGCTGTTTTGGCCCGAAGGGAATAGCTTGCGGAGGAATGTGAAGGTGGGTGCATATAAATGGACTTTTACAATTCTCACCAATTTTACGCTTCCCAGCACACAATAATCCACCATACATAAACAAAAGGTCACAACTCGCTATATAGCATTCATTTGAAATTAAAATGCAAAGGCCATAAGAATAAACAATGACAGGTTCACGCTTTACCATGTAAGCTCCTCTAACAATGACTAATTAGAACGACTCAGGGTCTGATGGTGAGGGTAGGAGGAAGGGACAGTGCTAAATACTACAATAAAGTAATCTGGAGCTAGGTAAGGAGCATGTAAACGACTATGGTAGCTTTCAGGGCACTTGCGGTTGCCACTGTGGGTTGTACAAAAGTGGGAGTTTTGTTTATAAATGAATAAAATACTGTAACAATGGAATTTTATTGTTTACAACATCAGTCTGACAAAGAATTAGTCTGGTTTCTGACCATTTAAATTAGATTTTCCAGAAGTAGAACAAATTGACCAACGCAGACAATGGCAGAATAATGCAACAAATCATCTCTATCCTGGATAAAAAAAAGGATTTGTCAACAACCCTCCACACTAAGAGTCCTTTTTGATTAATATTATTACTTATTATATTGTATTCATTCCTCTTTTCCTATTTACACTCATTGGTGCCAAGAGTGACTGGTGACTTTCCAAGCAACCATGGACAATTGGTGGACATTGACCAGACACTGACACAGAAAAAAAAAAATCACTATTCACTTTCACATTCATTAACGAGGTGCAGTTTAGAGTCACAAAGTCTCCTAAGCATCCTTGTCTTAGGAAGAAGTATCTATAGAACTCATGGTCAGACACAACCACCTTGCTGCGTTTACATTTTTTAATAATAAGCATTGGTATATTCAGGTCTTGTATGAAGTAATATAACCTTGCAGTGAGATTTTGGGTAGCTCTTCTTTATTAGAAACAGAAAGTCCTATTCAGGCCAAGGTGAAGTGGAACCTGACGTCACTTCCCCGTGAGTGCATTCTGTGATCACACGTACATTGTACTGTTCTCTGTCTCTTCGTGGTAATCTAAGCATTAAAATCACACATTTTTATATTTCATTGTTACTACTAAAGGTCGAGTGTAGCCTTTAATTGTTTGGTGCCCCGGGTCACAGACAGTTTCAGTCAGTCAATTTGTGAGATAGACATTCTTTGTTAGCCTTAGATTAGCAGTTAGTGTAGTTTAGCACAGCTTTAGGATGTTGTCTCCCTCTGTTTCTTCCTTTTCTGCTCTATGTGCCATATGTTCAGTGAGACGCCTGCCTCCTTCAGTGAAGAGGATAGGAGTAGTTGTATTAAGTATAGTTTGTTTGAAGTTTTGGTAGCCAGGCTGGCAGATTTAGAAGCACAGCTCTGCACAGTTGAGGCTAAGCCGGTTAGCCAGGTAGCTACAGGGACCACTGAACGTGCTAGTCCTAGCAGTTGTACCCAAAGCTTCACGTCTATGTTCTATAATCTATCCCCTCAGCAACACACCCGCTGAACCTGATACTCTGGTAATTGGTAGTTCTATAGTTAGAGACGTGAAGCTGATAGTGGCTACAGTAAGATGTATCCCGGGGGGCCAGAGTGGGCGATATCGAAGGCAAACATCCACACTTCCATACGGTCTTCCTCCGGACTGTCATTCACACTGAGTGTGGTCGTTGTGCTGTACGTGTCCAGGCAAATCCAAGGTGTTTAAAGTGAATGCACTTGGTGTGTGACATTGCCAAATTGATGTCAGATGCTTTAGTATTCTCTGGTCCCCTGCCCAATTTGGTCAATGATGACTTTATTGGGCTTTATTGATTTAATTGCTGTGCGTTTTGGGGAATTCCCAGTCTCATACGGAGAGATGGCATACATCCCACGTGTGATGGTGCCGCCATATCTAGGAATATGGCTGATAGGGCTTTTGATCCAAAGTGACGAACCAGAGATGGGACCTGTGCGCAGAGCAGTAGTGTTGAAAGCTTCTCTGAGTTTCCTACTGAACAGTCACAAATAATAATAAGGTATATCAGCCAACTATTGGCCAACCAAGATTATTAATGAACATTCAAATAAAGGCCACTCTCCTTTGCATCTAATGCAATATTGTTTCCATGAAAATCATTGCAGAGTTTGCAAACTGTCTATTTATAGAAATAATTAAATATATTTAGAATGCTTGTGTTGGTGCTGTATTTCTAGATCTGAGAAAAGCAGTGTCAAATCAACTTTTCTACATGTTGATGTTGGTCTACCTCAGGGGTCAATACTTGGCCCACGGGTATTTTCTATGTATTAATGACATGCCAAATGCATGTGTTAATGTTGGATTTCAAATGTACGCCGATGACACTGTCATCTTTACTTGTGCAAAAATATTCAAGAAGCCGCCTCTGTTCTCACATCAGCTATAGTTCCTGTAAACAAGTGGCTTTATAAATCTTGCCTACTACTAAATACAACTAAATTGTTGTGTATGATATTCACAAAGCTTCCTTTGGACATCAAACATTCAGGTGTATTTTTGGGAGGACAAGCAGTACAATTTGTCTCTGAATTCAAATACCTTGGTGTGACTTGATTCCACACTATCTTTCAAGAGATTCTATTTGAACAATTTTACACAGTCTCCCACTCGCCATCAGGGAGTGTCCCACATTATAAACTTCCAAAGCACACCACAAACGTCCTATAATCACTGACTTTTAACTTCTTAGTAATGTACTGTATTGTGATGTGCTTTTATTGTGACCTATTGTCCTACCTTATGTCTTATATTACCTGCCTAGGGACTGCAGATAAAAATTAGTTTTGTTGCTATAATCTGGCATATTTGTATCTATTACTGTCTGAATAGATGTTCATTAATGTGCACTGTCCCCATCAAATAAATAAATAAATACAAAAATGAATGTATTTAGCTGAATCAGTTCAGTAAAAAAGGGCTGTCTGCCCCATGCTCATCAAATACAATTCTTAGTAAGCCAACAAAAGGAGTGACTTCAAGCAATCTCGTAGAAATAAGCATTTGTTATCATCATATTAAACAAACATATAAAGATAACACATGTGGATTAAACATTAGATAACTTTCTTCTAAATCTTTACTAGTTAATGATTTAATTATAGATCATAAAATGGACTTCTCTCTTTCGGAAACATGGTTACAGCCCCTCTCAAGGAGCTGGGTTCCAGAGTCCAAGCTGTGAGTGGAGGTGAGCCCGACTTTACCGGTACCTCTTAACCTCCACAAGCTCAGGCTCCTTCTCTCCCAGTGAGGCAAAATTGTAAAAAAAAATAAAAATAAATAAATTCGAATAACAAATAAACAACAAATAAAATGATAAAAAAATGCTTTTTACACACCTTTTGCTATCCAATTTTTAATAGATTTTTAATTAATTAAAGAAAAATTGTCGACATATTAATTGATTAGCAAATAAATCGTTAGTTGCAGCCCTATTTGAGACTGGGACGAACGTAACCTTGTGGCTGGAGTTTGCTCTTTGGAAACCAAAGCCTTTTTCAGAATGATAAGGGTTCTGTTTCAACATGGCTGTAATCACACTTACAGTTACATGTCTGGGTGATGTAAGCATTTGGACCTCCTTATTCGAGCCCACTGAATGAAAAAAGACAGTTACACAATCGCAAACATGCTTTGACATTAAATTGTGCAATATCTAGAAGCTTTAAATCTGAAAACGGAAGACATACCCTGTTTGGTATTGCATGTGTAAATGTGTAAACAAAAGTATGTATACATTGACTAAATCCCCATTCAACATATAAACAGTGATTTATGGATTGCATCAGTCGAAAGCATCATTGCCAATCTGTTCCGGCCCTTTCAGCAGCTCTGCCATATTGACAGCCAATCTGAATGCTTTTCTATAGAGCCGAGCTTCGTGAATGTGGACCGTCACATGACCAACCACTGAGGCTGCACACACTCTGTCAGATCTGGGAACAGACAAGAGCAGTGAAAACCAGATTACTGCATTTTTATCTGTTTAGCCACAGCTCTGGGGAATACAAGCAGGACCACATGGGCGGGTGACTCATGCTCTAGCACTGAGACGAGTTTGACACTCACTCATCTGCATTGACTCCAGAGAGAAGGCTGGAGGAGGTGATGAGAGAGGGGCTGCAGACTGGCATACAGGGAGACAGGGTTCACTGTGTATGTGGTTCTGGGTACCACTTATTCTGGTGGTTCTCAGGAGTCTTTTGCAGTTAGTTAAATTTAGAATTTTAGTTCTGCTGTGGTCGAGGGGCTTGGATTATTGGACTTCTTCAGCTGGATTCATCCTGGTTTGGACCTGGTTTAATGCTTAATCATAATTGAAAAGATACATATATTCTGGGGTAGTTTGAGAACGAGTAAGTGGACAATAATTTGATTACTAACCATACACAGTAATTGAAGTCTAAAGCTGATTAATTGTTTTAACATGTAGTATTTTGAGACTTCAGACCAAAAAACACAAAATATTGAGAATTTAATATTTTTCAGAAGTCACAATAATCTCAATAATAGTTATGTCTAACTTCTTGTGGGGAAAAAAATATTGAATGGCTGCTGAAGCCGTCTACATTGCCACTGGAAGAATATACCTATACTCTTGGTTGAAGCAGGATGGCATTGATTCCACATTAGTTTTTTCTATCAGTCTTCCTAACTACTACAGTCCCAAATTGTTGGTTGTGTGAGTGTACATGTCCCTGATGGAAGCCATCTGCCTTCTTCTCCTCCTGTCATTAGCCCATCGAATACAAGATTCCCAGCACATATCATTGGCAGCAATCTGTCTGTCTGCTTCTCCAGCCAACCCAACATCTGAACTCTGAAGGGTGGAGGCCTGGAGACTCTTCATGACTGTCTGCCGACTCAAAAGGGCCAACCCACTCTCCAGAATAATCACACTAATTATGTGCAATTTGTTGAGTAGAATAGGTGACCTTGATTTGATGTATAGATTTTACATGTAGGTAGGCTAGGGTGGTGATAAAAAAACACTTATAATGTATAGATTTGCTATTTACTTCATGTAAAAAAAGTAATTACTATTTTGTCTTGACAGTATACGAATGAAAAAAGCTCACAAAACATATTTTTCTGTATAGGTTGAATGACGGATTCCCTTTCTGGTAAACTCTCTATTTATTTGGGCTTGGACCCGGCATAAACATTTTTATTTTTATTTTACCTTCTGAATTAGTTTTAACCAAAACAATAGTGTTTCAGGAAAGGTTTGAACATGTAGAGTATATACACCATAAGTCTTTTTCTTTTAATAGCTTCTACCTCCTTCATATTTAGTCAACAGACTTTCATTTCAGTATCTCAGGCAATTGTCCCCGATCTGCTTTTTGGCTTTTTCTGTTTCGATGCTTCACCCCACCACACTCCTGCCCTCTCATATATTTGCCTGGTTCCTGTGAGGGTGTGTGCGATGTGCCTGTCGCCCGTGGCGGCAGAGTAAGCAGCCGAGCCTGAAGTGAACATACGCTGTGAGAGCTCCCATTTATAACCGCTGCTAATGAACAACAAGCTAAACGCCACACAGATGCAATTACCTTCAGGGATCAAGTTTTTTTTCTGAGCATAAAGAAAAGTGTTGCTCTTGCTGTGAAGTGGAAAAAGTCTGAATACATATTAATGGACCTGTAGCGTACAGTGATAAAAACAGAAGGGGCTTGATTTCAGAGCAGCGATTCCACCCCAGACAATGTGTGGCTAAAATAAAACAGTACTGATTCATGCAGAATTAACCCTGGTCTATACCACGACTAAACCAAGACTAAGGCAGTTCTGAATCGTGTTTAAATCATGATAAAAGCTGATTTCTACATTTGAACTGTGAAAGAGTCTACCAGTGGATAGTTTATGGAACCACAGTTGTAGAGCAGTTAGGGCCAGCTCTGGGGAATTTGAATAGCCTCCAGTGCCATTACCTCCAGTCGCATTATACATTAGATGATTATGTCATAACATATATTGTACTGGAGTTGAATTCCAGTTTAAACAGTAATTCACTCTATATCATTCCTTCAGTCCTTTCAAAATAAACTATAGCCTATTTGGCACAATACACAATGTTGCGTATATACATATTTTTAATTGTTAATTTGTTTTGCACCTCAGGGCTACACAATTACACCTTGAAAAGATCACTGCAAATATTAGAATCACAGAAAATATACATGTAAAAAACGGTGCCTGCAAAAGTTTTTTGGACGCTGTGGTGTCGACCATTGGCAATTGTCCTTGGTTGCACTCCATCTTCTGAGCTCAATATTGGTTCCACTTAATAAAGCAACCTTCCTTCTGTTCAGGTGGATGTGAGCCAATTTCTGAAATGAAAATGATTGTTAAGTCAGCATCACTTTAGTCACAAATTCCAGGGCTCATACTGACATATTCCTGAAGCGACACTAGCTGAAATTGTCCTCCATTCAGGTCAAAGATATGGCACTAAAACAGACAGACCATTCTCAGCCTGGATGAATAAAAACATGCTTTTCCATGGATCCTCTAACACAAGTAACACACGCCATACAACACCATGTAAATAATGTTTACGATATGACTAATAGTCTCTCCATTAGTCTGTTGCCTTGCCACTGCCAACCCTCCATCCATCCTCCCCTAACTGTCCCACTAAAGAGGTGTCAGCAGGTTAATTAGCAGGAAGAATATGGTCAGGGGCCTGTAGACAGGGGAGACAAACAGGAAGCACAGATTCTCCTTGGCCCTCTCTTCTCCTCTCTCTCAGCTGCCAGTGGCACGACCTCACTCAGCCCACTCCTGCACACCACAAATGCACAGCCGGAGACAGTGGGGAGCAGCTTTGACTGTGTTGAAAATGGATGACAAGAGAGATTTGATTGTCCCTGAAAAGGACTTGGCCTTGCTGTCTTGTCTTAGAGCTACTCAGCTGTGGTGGTCATTTTCTAGCTGTTGTTAAATAGTAATGAAACTCAATGGCCCAGCCAGTCCTGGTCAAAGGTCTAATCCAAGTTTGGGTTGTGCCTTAGCCAAAGGTAAAAAATATGGCTGTATTTTTCTCAAAATATTATTAATATTATTATGTCACAAGTATTCCTTTTTATTCTACCAACCGTGACCTAAGATGACCTCTGATACTTCATATGCATTCATATTTTTAGCGTGAAAGCATTGTGTGCTTGACATACCACTGTTTCTAAATGGTTTAAAAAATGGCACACACCTATTGTATTGCCAAAGATGCATTCAGAACATAACCATGACTGCATATGTATGTTAGTAGAAAAATCTTTGTTGGTTAGCCCTTTGACCTCACAAGGTCCTTAGTCCAATTCCTGGTCTCTGCCTTTCTATTTCTTCCCGTGCTTGGGTTTTCTCTGTGTATAGGCAAAACCTCCAACCATGTAGTCCTGACCAGGATGATGGCTCAAGATCTGGAGAAGGACCGGCACTGCTGAGCAATCACCCACTGTTCCAAACATAATGTCCCAGTGGCATTTGAATGATGGGTCAAACGCAGAGATATATCTACACTCACAATAAAATTTACTTGGATGTGCCACATAAACTCACAGCTGCAATAGCTGGTACCTATTTACATTTTAACCCTTTAAATAAATGCATGTGTGTAAATTGATGGATTAATAAGAATCAACTAGCAAACATTTCTGTATACCCTCTGAAGTCATAATAAACTCTTGGACTTTTACTAACTAAGCCACAAAGTTTAAAACAGATTATACAGAAAGACTGAACGTTATTAAGCAGTTCATGGTACAGTAGCTCGACTAAAAGTGCGCCTCATTGTCTTTTCGAGGGCGGAGTGAGGAGGTGGGCAGCGGGTGGAGGAACAGATCTTTGATAGAGTGGCTTCATTACCTCGAGTGAAGTGCAATCTGGCTCCATGTAGAGAGGCAGGAAGAGGGAAATATCTCGGCCATTTTCTAACGAGCCGACACAATAGGCAGATCCGGTCCACAATGCAATCTTTGGACTTGGAGAGAATGAAAATCCGAGATAAAATCTAACTCCGCTGTTAATTACCCATCATTTGAGCTGAATGATTGATTAAATGATGGGCCGGTAAATGGTGTAGAGGAATTACATCCGCAGCACGGGTCCTTTCTCCCAAAATTAGCCTCAGATTTGATGTTGCATTATCTTTGTAGCAACTTTAATGTTACATAATTTGCTATTGTAATGTAATTTCTGTAATAGTAATAATAGCCTTAATATTGAAATTATACAACACTATCAGTTGCGTGATTTGGTGTTAATGTAAATTTTATCCTGGCAGCCTGACAGTAGCAAAACACACAGACTTTGACACAATTTGATAACGGATTAGACAGTTTGCATTTCCATTCGAAGTGTAGACCACTCTTTGGATACTTGGATTAGACACACCTACCTCCCGTTCATTGTTCTGTATATTTGATTGTGGTGGAGTGTGATCAGAGCCAAGGAGGCAGTATGGGTACCAATCAGTGTGATTCTTTGAGTGTCTCTAAAATCACTATATAAATCTAACCCATTATGTGAAGTATGTAAGGTAGCTAAGTACCGCTATGTATAGACAATTTCGCAGAAAAAGTGGGCGTGTAGGACTGCAATGGTTTGCACTGAATATCCCATTGTTAACCTTTTAAAATAGACATTATGCAACAAATAGCTCTTGTTTATCTGCTTGGATGTGCTTGGATATATGGTGTGGAGAAAATAAAGGAGGTCGGAGGCGGGCGTCATAGAACAAAGGGTCTCCGGATATTGCTGTCATGAGGCATATCTTCAGCGGTGAATGTTTTCATTGTAAAACCTATACCGTAAACCTCACAATAAATGTCAAAAGCTGTTGCTGGTGAGGTATTACCTTGCTTAACATATTTTTTGCTGAAGCTGAACTCCAATGGAAGCCTTCCAACTGGAACCACACTTCATCTACCACCCAACATCAATATTTGCTTTTGACATCAATACTTTCCCATTCTGCCTGGCTGCCATTACTGAAAACAGGAAGTGATGGTGTTACATGCACATGCAGTAGTAAACCCTCTTGTTGCATTATCTTACACACACACACACACACACACACACACACACACACACACACACACACACACACACACACATATTGTGCAGAAGTAAAGCTATACCTCGGCATGCAAGCCTCTGTCTGTGGAGTAATGGGCTTTCCTGATGGCAAGGGACTGTAATATCCCCTAAAGAGGTTAGCGTTGCAGAATGAAGAATGTGATGCTCAGAGGGGGTTGGGAAATACCAAGACGGACTGTAAAAGACCTATAAACAGGTTGCAGATTAATATTTATGCACTGTGATAAATTGGTATCCATGCATTTTTCCCATTATTTTGTTTCCCTCACGTTCTTTGTTCTTGTGTTGAAAGCTAGCTCACTGGGTAAAAAGAGTAATGGTCTGTCCATCACTAGCCGGCAGTCACAACTCATTCAGCTGAGGATGGAAGAAAGAGAGAGAAGAGACTGCAGAGATGCCATCAAGTCTAATGAGAATAATCAATGCTGCTGTATCTGATGACTCCATTCCATCGTATTAATGGAGTTGGTACACTCAAAGACAGGTGCATTCACCAACACTATTTGTTGTCATCATACCATCATTTGGTTCTCTTCTGTAAACATTAAAAGGCCCGTGTGTTGCCTTTGGGTCAAATTGACCCATTTTGAGTTTTTACTAAGAGAAAAATATACATGTTTCTGCCATGAAATTTACTGGCTTCAGCTTATTTGGTGTGACGAACAAGTACAAATAATCGTTGAGCATCTTTGGGTCCATTTGAACTTTGTGTCCGCTACACTTAACTGAAAACATCCAGCTCCATCAAAAACCATCAAAGTTTGAATACACTATAAAAGCAATGTGTTCAAATACAATCTAAGGGAGTGGCAGAGTGGTTAGTGCTCCTGCCTCTCTCAGATAAGTTGTGGGTTTGTTTGTACACTTGAAACATACTGGGTTGTATCTATACTAGACCAGACTAGATCATATTGATGGTTAACCTGTCTGGACTTCCAATGAGTCATAATTGACTGAGCGTGTCCAGTCAAGCCTCATATATCTCGGCTTTGTGTTTGACCAGTGCATCTAAAATTAAGAAAAAATCACAGCACGGGATCTGCAAAATGATGTTTAAGAATATGCTCTTGATAAACTCTGCTCAACTAGATGTTCTACTGCTCTTAGAGAATGTAAATCACTGAGTCTCTTACCATACATTTACACCAAAAACTGTCACGTGTCAGCATCTTACCTACAGGCTCATAAATAGATTAGGGACTAATTGAAGAACTAACAGATAAAAAGAACAATGCATATAGAATATTATATAGAAACTTTAAAATGAGACAGTGGTGGTGAAGCACTGGCTGTGGTCAGTTGTATGGAGCTTGTGGGCAGCTGAAGGCAGGAGAGAAATGATACATGAGGCACTCGTCTGGGCTGCTCTCACGCTCGGCTGAACATCATCAGTGTCGAATTACACCTCAAAGTGATTCAACAGCGCGCTTCTCAAGACCTGCTGAAATATTTGTTATTATTGCAGCACGAGTGGAACCCATCGACGGTAGATGACTTACAGCATCCAAATGGAAAGTCACTGGCCTGGCAAAATGACATTTGGAAGTTATTTTTGTCTGTAAATTGAGCCCAGACATGATGCGGACTAGATATCTTGTGGACGTCAGTGTTAATTTCACAGTAAAATGGTACAATACTGACCACAAAAGATGCTTCTATGATATCCCTTTCACAACATGTCTAGTCACTTTATACAACAAAGGAATTACACAAACTCTCAGGGTCAAAGGGATTATTCAAGGAGTGGATATTTTGAGAGTTTGGTCTAGTTTACTCTTTTAAAATGTAATAATAATAATGCATTAGTCTTATAAAGTGCTTTTCTAGACACTCAAAGACAATTATTCATTCACTCATCGGTCATACTCGGTGGCCCCCACTGACCACCACAGTCACACAAACACTATCATTCATAGACAATGTGTCTTGCCCAGGGACACAACGACAGTATGCGCTCGGGCAGGGATTTGAACTGACTACCCTCTGGTTGCAGGGTGAACACTTACCTATTGGGCCACTGCAGCCCAATGTAAGCTGTCATGCTAAAATAGAAAATGCCTTAGCTATTAAAACCCATTTGAATAGGACTTTTTACCCCGGCAACCAAACCATGTAGTGATGCAGAGTAGACTTTTTTCCCAATACATCCAAAGCACAATAAATCAACTCACATAATACAGAATTGAAAAACTCCTGGAGGTTTTTTTTCCCGTCCCTACATGCTCAGTGTGAAGCAGGAGGCCCTTAACAAGGCATGGCATTTAGAAAGAATAAATGTAAGCCAGCACATCTTCCTGGTAAATCTCACGGCTGTGGCAGTGAAATTTCATTAGCCCCAGTCCTGCTTTGGTCTGACTCTGTCTGTCATTCATCAGCAGCGGGGATGCAAATTCACTTTTCACACCACGCTCATCCATTTCCTTGCTTGCTCTCTCCATTCTTTACTTTCTGTACGTAATTAACTTCTAATTCCAGCAGTTTCTATTCTGTATGTGAATAGCTATTGAGATATATAGTGTTTACTTGTGACATCTGGCCCCAAGCTGCACCCTCTTGATACTACAATAACAAGGGGAAGCGCTGGAAAAAGAGAGTGATTATTCTTTGTTGGATGTTGTGAAATGTGTGTCAAAGAAGGCCTTATCACAGAGTTTTAGGTTAAGGTGTACTTAACTATAGGGGGATTTCTTGCTGCAGATCTGTCTCTGTCTGGAGTCTCAGTCTATTGTGCATGTTTTAGCTCTGTTTTCATGGTAAAAATGTTCTTTCAGGTTTCACCGAAAACTTACATTGTGTTCCTTTAAATACTGCATGGTGTATTCAGTACGAGAATAGCTAATGAGAAATTGTGTTTTCTAGTGACATCTGGCTTCAAGCAGCACCCTCTCCATGCTACAATTGCATCGGGGAAGAGCTGGAGATCTATAGCAGTGCCAGAAAAATGTATTAATATGGAAGATTTTTATTCTCATTGCGCATTGTTGTGTAGTATAAATATTATACAACTTGGTTTTCCAATTAGGCATGCACATTATGAATTAGTCTATTAGTCAGTATCAGTGATGGCTGGTGGTGATGTTGAGCAGGGGTGGTACTAGATTGCTTATGGCACACTTTACACTAACACAGGATCATCACATCACAACATACACAACAATGCTCAGCTTGAGCAATGCAACTGAGAACATATTATTAAGGGTCACACACAAACGGTGTTGGGTAGTGTTATTTTTAAATCTAACTAGTTAGTTTACTCGTGACGCATTAGAAACTCACACATACTGCCAAACCAGATGCAAACAACCCCAAAGACAACCACATTTCAGACATTTCAGCTCTGTTCAAGAATCATGTTACAGATCGTGATGGGCACAAGTCAAAGAGGCAGTGGGTTCTCTCTCTCCCTCCCCCTCTCCCTCCCATTCTCCCTCTCCCTCTCCCTCTCCCTCTCCCTCTCTCTCAAGAACATCTCACCACGTAACTACAGCTGATACCAGAAAAATGAGCCAAGATCACAAAAGCAGTCCTGTTTATATGTTTTCTGTGTGAGGTGAGGTGGAGTTTCCTGTTATGTCTTCCTGTGACCAAACAACTGTCAGTGAAGTCCCAAATCCTCTGGATAAAGTCTCTTGTTAAAAAGCACAGCCAATCCGTCTTATTGTTGTTCGTGTCCCATCGTATCAACCAAGGGTGTAACTTAATAACTTACCAACTGAGTGTACGCTGGTTATTGATGCCATGTCAAAAGTGAAGCGTACATAACTAAAACTGCTGTGCGTGTTCTGTTATTGGCCGAAAACCTGATTGAGATCATCCCTTATCTGGCTCTAATGCTGTGTGATGTGTGCGACTGTACGGGGGCGGGACTCAGGACTGTCAATCAATCTAGTACTGAGATTAATGACGAAGTGTCGTACGGATCTCGGGCGAGAAAAAAAAGCCCATTTTGTTCTTTTTGGCCAATATAGGTTTGTGTAAAGGACTAGGAAACTTAACCAACAAAAATACAGTGAGATGAAAACTAATTTGAATAATTTACTAATTTATATATTATTCATTTAATAATATTTGTACCTTCCAAAATGGCAGGAGTGGCTTTGCCCATTGATACCAGCTGTCCCTGGTCAGTATTCAATTTAACAATATCTGACATCATGTTTTTAATGTGTTAAATATATTTTTATACAGAAAAAAGTGTACCTTATATTATTAACACATGGATCACTGCTTATATTTGTTATAATTGACCCCAAATCTTACATTATGCCATCTCAATTTATATATTTTACTTTTCTATTGAGGTTTAGGGCCTGCAAGTTGTCATAAATATTTTGTATACAAATTATAGACTACTTCGGACAATTGTCACATTGTGCAGTGTATTGTGTAGGGCAGCAACGGCTTAAGTGGTAGAGCAGGGTCACCAGATTGGAAGGTTGATGATTCAATTCAATTCCATTGTGTCATTCATTGGTTACCTGTAAGTGCAATTGGTGTTTAGTGGTGGTCAAAAAAGATAACAATACAGTACTATACAGTATAAAATGCATCAAAAACAATATATCTGCTAAAAAAAAAGAGTAAATGATAAAGTAGGAGAGAAAGCACAATGTCAGCCGTAAGAAGCTTTTAATGGCAGCCCTCACTCTCTGTCACTTTTCCAATTTCTTGACTTCAGTTTGTAAAATGCATCTGCCATGTTTTCTCTATGGCTCTGTCTCTAGTCTTATCCCATCCCTCTTGTGCTCTGCTGACGTCCTGGACCCCACACTATGTCTCTTCCCAGCGGGACACTCTTGCGGTCACAATCTGCACATCTCTCATCCAAACCACACTGCTGTCATTTGTCAAACTCCTCCAAATGTCTCCAGAAGGGGAAGATGCTGCAGATCTCTCTCTCTCACACACACACACTTGTAAAGAGGCTGTGGGTGGTTGATAGAGACGGATGCCCAGTGCATCTAAGTATTCATAGACATTTACTGTGTGTGACAGGCAGTCAATCAGATTGTGATGAGAGGTAATTCTGCACAGAACAGATCAATTAGTTCTTTACTATGGAGACGAACAGAAGAAAGCAATCGTGTTTCTATTCTACATAAAGAAAATTTGAGCAGAATTAGCAAATCAAGCTAACAAATTAATAACAGTATTTATAACTTTGTGGTGTTTATTAATGTTAACGCTAAATTATAAATTGACTGATTACAGGCTAATGCTTATCTATAATAATAATAATAACATTCCATTTATATAGCACTTTTCAAGACACACAAAGCGCTTTACATATTTTTTGTATTATTCATTCACTCCACAGTCACACCTGATGATGGCAAGCAACTTATGTAGCCACAGCTGCCCCGGGGCACACTGACTGGATCAGGGTCGACTT
>JAVQKC010056443.1:0-11057 GCA_036025475.1 Philypnodon macrostomus
TTTGTAATGTGCCTATGTACATTAAGTATACAATTGCCCGGATCACTGTGACAACATTCATGAGATTTCGTTTATGTTCAGCAGGATTATTGGCTCAATAAAAGTGCATCAAACCGTAATTAGTGAATTACTTAATTGTCATTAATCGAAGATGTACCAAACTCAATCCAGTTCTGCATCTTCATGATATGTACCTGTGTGCAAATGTTGAAACTGATCCGGCAATTCATTTTTGAGTTATCGCGTTCACAGCTAGGATCTGCGGACGCGGACGCGGACGAACACCGACGTGATTCCATAATATCGGCGACACGCTGTTTTCGCCGATATAATAAATAAAGTATTGCCGGTTGTATTTTACAGAAACATTATGCAACACCCTCATAAGGACGTGTTTCCATTTGTGTCTTTTATTTATGCTCATGCTGGGACAGTGAGCAAATGTACAGTCCCTGAGTCACTGGCTTCAACCCAGTATCCCGGGGGCAGCACCACCTCCACAGAACTCCAGGGCTCAGGAAGGACACGGGCAGCTCTGACTGGAAACAGACTCTGGCCTACGGAAACACTGCTCTCTCTCTGGGCCCAAACATGACTGCCCTGGAAGTTGGTATAGTATGTTTGTGTATCTGTCTATGCTGTGTATATTTGTAAGTGTGTATTTGCAGTAGCTCACAGCTGACAGCCCAGAGCCACCTTGTAAAGGTTGACTGTGGGACTGGGCACAGTAACAGGAACAGGCAGGAAAAGAGCTGCAGAGGAAATCATCTATAAGGGAGTCACATACTGAGAAAAACTACATATAAAGTTCATGACCAAGATTCTACCTCAACATCTCTGAGCATTATAAGGTGAGAGTAGGTATATCACTTGACCCAGTTTTTTCTGTATTTGGTCCTGGTTTAGATTTGTTTAGCCCTTGTTTGTATCCGGTTTAGTTGTAGTTAAGACCTAATTCAAATAATCTTAGACAATTCAGACATGGTTAAGTGATTTTATTATTTTTGTATTATTTATGTTATTTATGTATGTGTGTGTGTGTATATTATTATTATATTTTTTTTTCATTAAGTGGTTTGTTCTTAGTATACATATTTCAATAAACAGAGAAACATACTTTGGTCCATGCCTCTGTGACCTCAGTACGGAGACCAACACATTGACTCAAAAAATAGTTGAGGTTTTGTTCCTCAACTTTATCCGATGAGTAAATTTGGAGAGTGGCCACCTGTCAGTTTGATTTATGTGATGACCTAAGTAAATCTCCATATATGCAAAGTCCTAGCAGCAGCGTATCATAGCAGGGCTGGATAAGACTGTGTTAGCATGTGTGTGTACCCGGCTCTATGTGCCAACGCTTATAAAAACGATTACATGTGTTTAGATCTATGCGCACACATAGACCTCCACTGGAGAGGTTAACTGTGGGTCGCGGCACGGATGCTCGCTTATGCGCTTATACAGTGTAAACAGAAAGTGCAATGTAAACATGTGCAAAGATGGTACTTGCTGTCAAAAACTTAAGTAAACGTTCTCTTATTTACAACAGCTACAGTATGTTTGTTTCCATCTGAATCCAAGGTATTTTCTACATCTGGACAAAAAAAGTAAATGAACCTTGTTTAGTTCTGTACTGTACTTTGCTGTTTATAGACTTAGACATACATTCATTCATTATTCCTTTTTTTTTCTGATGCAGATTACTGAAAACTATCCCAGCAACTATGGGCCTTAAATGGGGTGCACCCAGGACAGTGGCAAATTAGTCTCAGGGCTGTTGGGAGGGAGAAAAAAAGAACACACACATACTACTACTGCAAAAAGCAAGAGTACCGCCAGATGTTGATAAATTACATCATATCCAAACATACTGTTGATTTATGTAGACTCGACCCCCACGGCATTTAAAAGATAACCGTAGACTTAACCATTACATCTTTGGTCCAGGTTGTCCAGCAGTTGTGTTTTTCATGATAATTTTGTCCTCAACACCATTTCTAACATACACTCACTTCAACTCACACCAACATTCAACCAATGGTGATTTGGCCACCAATTAAACTTTACACAGACGTTAAAAACATGAATATATATTATATCGGTTAGTGCAAACAGAAACGGTACTTGTAAGATAATGCAGAGGAAGCAGAACAGAACCAGATGGTAAATGTAAAATTACATCATAGGCATTTGGCTATTGTAGATTTCTATATGGTAAGGTAGACTAAGACAACCATAGGCTTAAAACCCTAACCAGGCCCAAACTTAAAACCGTATTTAAAGTCCAGCTGTTATTTGTCTCCCAGTACTTTCTCTTCTACACCACTTCCAACATACACTCACAAATCGTTCGTTTCAAATCACACTGCTGGAAAATTCAACCAATGGTGACCTGGCCCTTGTCAACAAGATAGCTAGCCTTCTTAATGAGAGACAAAACAGACGGTGCCTGATTGCATTAATGTATCATTACCATATCCATCATGGGCATATACAGTGCACTGTGTGAACTCTGAATGAAGGAACTGGAGAGACACTTGTGTGCTCAATAAAATAAACAGACTTCGGCTTCTGCTGCCGCTTTCCCACAGAAATTGTTTTACTTCAGTGCAGTTACCTTGAAAACTCCTTATCACCACTATCATTCAGCCGACTCATGGGCTTTCTCTGCAGTTCAAGTCGAGTTCCCAGTTTGTCATAGCAGGGTAGAGGGAGTAATGTCTGTCGTTAACTTAGGGCTCGGTCGGTTTTCACATACATTACGTTGTAACATGTAGAAATGAAAATAACATTACTCAAACACTTGGGGCTGAAATTGTTTGGAGAATGTTATGCAACAAAAAAATCATGGGAATTGTAACAGGAAAAGGAAGTCTGGAAAATATACAATTCAGAAAACAAGCACCAAATCAAAACATTAAAGGGACCACATTGATTCACAACATTGATTTGGTCACATTTTACACCTACAGAGCAAGTACTGTTGTAATACACCAAAAAAAATGCAAAATAAATATATTGTATTTGATTATTATAATGTACTGCAAAAATGCCATCTGTCTGTATCAGTTTGGCATATATATATGGGGGACAGGCACGACAATCTTTCTTTCAAGTCTGTTTTTTCCCCCCCAAGTGACAGAAGGGGGAAGAAAGGAAGCTTCATTCGCCCAGCTCAACTCAATTAAGGTAAAATGTTGCTCAGTTTGCTTTTAAATGGATAATATGTAATATTTGAATTCATCTTCTTTTAACACCTGTTGTTAGTGTCCATCCAACATACTGACCAGTCTTATGATGCAGCTGTATTTCTGTATTGTGCAACAGATGGTGAGTGTGCAATAGTCTCTTGTCTTGTTGGTCTTTTTTCATCCAGGGATAACCAAGGACAAGATCCTGTCTTTAATTACGCCCCAGTCTTTCAGCTTTGGCCTTTTGTCAATTCAGTAGACTTGGTAATGATCTCAATGACAGATCAAAGTGCTTATGCTGAGATCTGAGGTCACTCCTGAGAATGGAAAGACTGCCCTGAGGAATCCAGAGTCTAAAATAGTGATATGCAATTTGTCTGCTGTTGTCTGTCAGTCTATATACTGTATGGGTCTGCTATTATGTTATTAATAGGTTGAAAAGTATCTCATAAGCTGTCACAGGACTACTTCTGACTTCAAAGTTGTCATTATAGATAAGTGATAGAATCCTTAAGAACAAATGTACCATCATCATACCAACAAGAGCTGTGGATTTGCTATAGACTATTCATCTGCTATAGTCAATTCAATCTCTCAATATCAATCATAGAGGTTCAGAGTAGCAGAATGGTTAGTGCTCTTGCCATTCAGCAAAGAGGCCCTAGGAACAATCCTTGGGCCATCCAACCAAAAGTAGAGTCTGCATGTCTTATTTGTGTTACTGTGGGATCTCTCTAGTTACTTTGGCTTTTACCCACCATCCAAAGACATGCATGCAATACAAAAATTGTGAATGGTTTTCTGTTTATGTCTCTGAAAAAAGGAAATTGTCTCTAATGTGACCCACCTGGTAACTCCAATAGGCTTCAGTGAACAAAATGTATCAAAAGTTATAATAAAAAACTAATGTTAAGGAAGAACAATATTAGATGCTTTTTACACTATTCTACACATGGTCTCAAGTTCAACTCAAGGATGTTGGCTGCTTGGCTGTTTATCTAATATGGCAGATTAAAAACCTATGTATTTATATAAAATTATATCCAGTGTGTAAATATTAAAAAATCTATAACTCTTAATGTGCTTTTGCAATAAATTCACCTCCTTATAAATCTTTCACACATTACAGTAATGACTTCAATACAGGGTGTGTACGGGCTAAGCATGAGCAAATGTGTTTTCTAATCTTCCCCATTAACCTCAATAATAACTACTGCTGTTCCCATGAATTCAATCCTTTTCAGCCTCATGAAACCGGCAGCACTATCGTAAATACATCCCTTGGCCAAAGAAAAAGACAAAGTCAAACAGAGAAGATGCTTATGAAATGTCCAATATTTCATAAGCATTTTTATTTCTTCCTCCTTCTGTTTCACTGAATTCTTCTAGGTTCAAGTCTCTAAGGGTCCCTCTCAGCTGCAGCTCCCACTATCCATCTCATACTCTTCTTGCTTGCCACAGTAGATTGAAGATTACTCCTCTTAAAGACATAGCCTTAAGTAGTTGCACATTTGAACCATTTAGCAATTTGGTCTAATGGTTTCAGGATGAGCTATTTTAGCAGCATTGCAAGAAACTGAGCCATAGAAGTAGAATAAAGGGACTGAAAATGCTAGTAATGATTGGCTGGATTTTTCTATAACCAGGAAGAGGGTCAATGGAGTGTCAGCACCAAAAGGGTTGAGCTCAACAGAAATCTAAACACTGATTCAAAGCTCCAAGTCCCTAAACATATATTACTGTAACTAGGTTTACAACACAGTTTGTGATTGGGTATGTTAGGAGGCATCTATCCAAGTCTTACAGGTGACTCAGTTTTGAGATGTAAAGTAGTATGTACATTTGTACATATATACATACAGCCTATAGTCTGCCTACTTTTTAATCATATTTTGGAAAACCAGAAGATCTTGATAACATGCAATTATATTAAGGATGCTTTAGCCTAGCCAGAAGTTGTGTGAGGAAACGTGAAGAGCTTCTTTAGCTAATCACCTTGCCACAATGCAGTAAGTAAGCTTTGAGGTGAGTTCTTACACCACAGCTGTTTTATGAATTCCCGAACTACTTGTATTCCGTAAGCATTACTGAATATCCAGCATTTTAGAATGTCATATTTTTTTACCTAAAACTATCTAAACTGAGTATACAGTCTGAACATAGCCTTGAGAAGCGTCGGACGAAAGGACCTGTGTCTTTAGTCTGTCATTAGCCACTGTGTTGAATGAAGAAGTCTTGTGGGCACACATGGCTGACAGCAGAGTAAAGACTTTGTGCATGTCTCGTCATTGGAGGATGTCACTTCTATCTGCACACGGACTAATGACACGGCCAATGTGTTTATGATCATCAGGGTTTAATACAGACTAAAATGACTGGTGTAAAATTCAAACAAAAAGCCACCTGCTGTTGAGCAAAGTAAAATTAGAGTCAGTTGCCCCACTACACAAAAACAGTGAGTCAGACAATAAAATGGAGACTGACTTTGGAAGTGCAGACCAACAAGACAGAAGAGGAGCAGAGAGATGTCCAATGATAAATCGAGTGAAGCATCTACTAAATACAGAATACATTTTATGACAATATATAGAAGAGAAAAGTACAAGCACATCTTCGTTCTGTGCAACATTTCATGCTTTGGCATATAATAGGAATTATGGGTCAAAACAAAGCTGCCTTCATTTGCCCAATACTTCACGTGACATACAAGGAAATTGAGTGATAGAATAAAATCAGATCTTCTTGCTATGAGGGGTTATTCTAGCTACTTTTGCTCAGTCTGTCTATCTTATTTTCTAACCTAAATATTATTTTATGTATTTGTACAAGAACATTTGTACAACAACACTTATACGTATAATCCATGGCTTGCATATAGTTAAATCTATCTTCAATTTTAAATCCACACAAAAAATATGTATCATATGTAATAAAGTTGAAAAACAACTGGGTAAAGAGATAGTATGTGAGAGTGGGATGGTCATAGATATATGGTAAGAGGAGTAGATGAAGAGGAGGAGGAAGTCTTTGAAGGTAAAAGCAGGAAAGACCTCTGTCAGAAACATCCTAATCTCAGAGTTATCATCAGGACACGGAGCGTATCTAATGACATACATACTCCACAGTCCTGCCTCCTACTGTCTGAGCACTCACATTAAGATGTATTATACAGGAAATACAGACATGAAATATGCTATAGGGTTGTCCATAAGAAAGAAGAACACATTTTATACACTCAAGTTCATATAGAGTATACCAACTAAAATAGGCCAGCTAACCCAACCAACAGTGCATCATGTTGTCTCGGAGTGACTCGAGATTACGTATTTGTCCACACGTACTAATCCCACAGTCTAGACTAAAGTACACAAAGGAAGTGGTTTTGTGAGTTCTCTGCTTCTATGAACAGCTTTTGGGTTTTTTTGTCAAGCATTACAGCCAACGAATTTTAAGTATATATAAGGTATTGGGTGTATAAAATGATATTGCCATGTGATAGTTCTAGTTAACATTTAAATATGGTTAAGAGTTAGAGTACAAGAAAGGTAGACAATTGAACTATCCATACATATTTTGGTATTTCTAAGTTTAAGGGGAAAAAACTGAAGATAAGTATATTTCTAAGTCCACATTCATACAGTAGTCTTGCATGAATCATACATACTTGAATGAAGTCTATATACCTATGTGTGTATGAAACTACATACAATTTACATTTATAGGATTGTACAATTCTCAACTTAGGCCCAAAGGTAGGGGTCGGGAAGATCGAATATAATTTCAATGTTGATCTAATTTTATGCCAATATTTTTTAATTACTGTAGATGAGACTGTAAAAAAGTGCCATATACAAATGTCACAAAGGTAGTAGCAAAATACATCAGACCAGTACCATCACTGGGCTAAAGTGAATATTTCAACTTTTATTAGCTGTGTACCTTGGAAGCTGAACTCTTAATTGTGAGTCAGTGAAGTTGGTGGGAGCGGGTCCCTGGTGGCTATTAGTGTCGGGAAGGACTTCTTTCATCTACTGATGTTGTATATGCACTGAGGAGAGCAGAGTGGTGCTCAGACGGAGTGTTTACTGCCTGTTTATCTAAGTGGGCATGTGGGGGCTAGGAGGGCTGCAGCAGGTCAAACCACACACAGCGAGAGGAGTCCAAGCCCCCAGAGGACCACTCACACTGATGAGATTTTACTACTGCTGCTGGATCTATGACTACTGCACCGGCTACTACAACACACACTGTAAAACCACCAAAGTGTAGGCCAATCAACCAACTGCCCTACATCATTTAAAAGAAAACAATGCAACTTTTGACCTTAATTAAACTGCTTCAGAGTGAATGTGATAAATAATTGGGTTGATGTGGGGTGAATTAAGCATCCTTCACAAGTGCACAGACCTAATGCCCTTGACCCTGAAAGTCTTGGGTGGGGTCACAGGTCTCACAAGAAACATCAATTGATTCTCTACAAGCTTTTACAGAATGTTGAAAGCTAAAAATTAAATTAAAAAGCTAGATAAATAAGAGTGGCGCTCTGCTATTCAGAGTCCAACACATTATCTCTCTGGGATCGCTCCAATAGAAAACATTCAGAAACAGAAACGACTGATATGACATAGCCAATTAAGAAACTGCTATATTAGTAAATTCATTTAATAAATTATTGTTGTTTTTAATGTTTGAGGAAAAAATAAAAGTAGTAAACATTACATTTTTCAGCGTCCCCATGCTGCTAATAAGTTTTGCTAAAAGGCTTGTACTGCCACATGATTGGGTAACACCACCGGTGGTGACGAGTCAAACGATCAGCGGGAGCAGTCCAAGATGGATTTTTGTGAGCTTGTGTTACTACCAATCTTGTGAGAATCAATTTATTTCTGTGTATGTTGATGGTGCTTTTCTCTAAAACTGCAGGGGGAGCTCCGTAGAGGAAAATTACAGCCAAAAACTGAACAGTTTATAATAATAAAAAAAATGTATGTAAGTTACACACACACACACACACACACACACACACAGACACACACACTCAGAGTGATGAGGGTTTATTACTACTGTGCTGCTGAAGCTAAGTGCCCCTGAAGCAGGAAGACTGAGTTGAAGGTTCGTGTGGACCTCAAGGGCTCAGAGGGAGGGAGGGCCAGCAGGCTTTTAGGACAAGTATGTATACAGCAGATCGCTACTTTAAATCTACTTCATTTATGTTAGCTGATGGAAACACTAAACAAACTCAAAAGTCTGCCTCCGTCCAAGCTTTAATTTACATTAAAGGGAAATTATAGGGGAAGCTTTTTTGTAGTAGTAGCAGTAGTTATATGGAATCTAGTAAGGTATATTATAGATTTTGAATGAAATGCCTATATGGGGTTCAATAAACTGGTCATATTGATGTGAGCATATGGTTCAATCCAAACATGTAAATGGCCCCTTAGATAGAGTATAAATTGTTAACTGGACTCAGCATTATAGAAGTGTTTGTATGAGGAAAGCAAGTTCTCTTTGGGCCAAAAATAACCTTACCACACACATGAGGCAACAAGTGAATTCATGGCTTATACATCAGTAATGGCCAATGTGCATGTCAGATGTTTAGGTAATAGCGTCTCTTGCTACCACCTGTGTGATCATGTATTTGAGGAGGGCTGCCCGCACAGAGAACTGCTTTGTGCCTGTGAAAAGAGAGAGCAAGGGGCACTGAGAAAGTCACTAGCAAAATCAAAGACACACAGCCCAGTTTGTTTTCTCACCGTGCAGGGTGAGAGTTAAAAAAAATAGTCAAATAAAATAAACCTCTAATTTGACTGAAATTGGAGGCAACAAGCATTGCTGTAAGAAAAGGGATATGAAGTGTGATTTTTGTGGTTTTGATTAATCCTGATTGAGGAGCCCGTGAGTTGAAATGTCAGCAATATGAGACTAAAACAAAAATAATTACACCCAGGGTTAATGAATGCAACCACTCGAGGCCCAGGGAACATGAGAGGAGAGGTAAAATGGTGAGAGAAATTGATGCTAACATTAAAGGAGCATTCTGATTCCATTTATCAAACTGAAATATTTTGCCTAAATCACAAAGTTTCTCACAAGAATAATAAATTATAAATAATAAAAGTGAGCAGGCAGTATTCTGATACAAGGCTATCCATGTGAGATTTAAGGCTAACCCAAACTTCACTTTAACTACGAAGTTGTATGAAAGTTTGGAACATTTTGAAGCATTGAGCTGTTGCCTGTTACCATAACACTGGTCAGTGCATAGTCATCCACAGACCTTGATGTAAGTGTTATCTGAGCTAATGTTGCCTTTCTATGATCTCAAACCAGGCTCTGAAATACTCTGAATTGCCAGTCACTTAAATTAAAATTGTCGACTAAGAAAGTAAGCAGCAATAGGCTGGTTACATTTTGAGCAGTTAAATTAGTCTAAAAGTGTAAAAAAGTATAGATATAGAAGTGCAATGCTAAAAAGTTATCCACAAATGCAGATAACAGTTTAAAAATGGACTAATATAGATTTAGATTTATCATATCTGGCAGACATTGAGTAATAAAGTGTATGTCTAAACAGTCCATCTCCTGTCTCTCCCGGTGCACTTGTAAAGGCAGCCCCCACACCGGTGCACAGCTGTTGGAGGGGGATGCGTCCAGGCACAGAGCCCCACAGAAACAACAACATCCCACATCAAAGCCTCTCCATTAGTACAACATTATTATCGACCTTTATCCGACAAGGCTACAAGTCCCCCTTCTGTTTAAGTACAACGCACGTGCACAGGGAAGCACAGCTACAGTCCAGTGCAAATGTTTTAGACTGCATGCATGTATTTAGCTTATTTTACAGTTTACAAAATGCAAAGTGAGCAGCCAGTAAAAAGCATCTAAGTCCAGTCATGTGACTACATTTTGCCACCAAAAGTCCACTTGTATACATTTTTGAAGGACAATTAAATTATTTCCACCATTTCATCAGTAGTAGTAGGCTGCTCACATCTTTCTGTCTCAGACAGACTCAGTGGTGTTGAAATCACTTTGTGGAGCAAAATTGTATAAAGAAATCTAGAAAGCAATTAGGCTTATGACACAGTGGTAAGATATTGTAGAAATCCTTAATCCAGTTATCTAGATTTACACCAAAAAATTGAAATGTCTTGCTCACTTTGCATTTTGTAACACATTTTGAAACCATTGCTACTTTACTATCACTTGCCTAAACATTTGAACAGTACTGTACAATATATCCAGCTCTTAGTCTCTCTGCATTTGACCATACTGTTTAACTTTACTCTTGAAGTTATATGCAAGCTCATGCCGGCACAGACACAGACAGGCTTCAGAAACCAGCTCGTTCAATTCAATCACTAATCCATCCATCCAGATCCTCTGGGGCACATAACAATTTCTCCTCCGCGAGTGCAGTTTCCAAGCAATTACTCACACAGGCCGGTCTGCAGGCCCAAGTACCTTTTGCAACAGTTGAATAAAGGTCAAGGAATGTGAAGTGGTGCCAAATGAGCTCCAGCTACAGTGACATGTCCTTTTGTGTGTACCGGGACGCCTACCAATCCTGGACTGACCTACAACCCTGCAAAATGTATTCAAGACGACCAAACGATTCAGCATATGGAGACATGGAAGATACAGTAAGTGGCTCAATGAACTGATGAAAGAATAACAGCACTGGGACATTACAAGCAACCCTTAGCGGTGGTCCACAGAGCATTGAAAGCAATATGTTTTAAATAACAAGGCCTGTGCTGTCGTCCCCGACAGCAAAGTGTATATCGGCGAAAACGACCCCACACGTCTGCCCCGTACGTCTGCCCCGTACGTCTGACCCATACGTCGCCCCGTACGTCT
>JAVQKC010056459.1:0-22937 GCA_036025475.1 Philypnodon macrostomus
AAGTTTCATTGCTCTCTGCCAAAGTAAGTGTGTCCAGGGTCCCATAGGGGTCATAAACATGGGGGCGCTATAGAGGCATTCTTTATTTGACCTCTGTAATGTGCCTATGTACATTACATATACACTAGCCCGGATCACTGCGCCAAACTTTATATCAAAGACAAATCAAAAAAGTCAAATAGACCCTTCCAATGTTTGTCACAGTTTGGGGGCGGGGCCTCTTAATTGCTCGTTAACAATATAAAAACCCTTAGAAATCACACAATCTCTGATTAAGGTGCCGGTTGGTGCCATAGCAGTTGCGGCAGACGTATAGGGGCATTTCGCCGATATACACCTTGCTGTCAGGGACAATAGCGTAGGCCTAGTTGTCTCCTGTGAACTCCACCAGCGCTACATGAGATGGATGGGTTTCTGTTTATGTGCATGGGAGATTTCACTGTGAGCCGTGGACGCCCTGGGACAAGATGATGCTCTTCAATCTCTCTACTTTGTATCACTGAGATTAACACTGCTTCACATGCGGCAAACAATCTGTGGCCCAAAAACTGAAATCTTTTTCATTCAAAAACGTCAGTGAGCAATGATACGTTCATTATGACTAATCCTAAAAACAATGGTGTTAAATGAAGATGGACAGACTAACACAGCTGATTCAGTGCTGCACTATGTAATATGCAATAACTATGTTGAATATTGTAATAATGATATATGATTGGTGATGTTTGGGTTGCCATAAAGCTTTATTAACCATATATTTAGTCAGTTTAGCTTGGTACCAATATTTTATTTTAGGTTCTAGGCAATATACATAACTCAAGTGCAAAAAGTGTAGTTTTTGCAATATGGATGCTGCCAATTTGCCAATTGTTATAATGATGAAATATATTGTGCACCCCTAGTATTCAGTATCCTTGTAGCACTGTTGAGGCTTCTTCTTCCTGTCTGTGTAAAGCAGTTGACCTTGGTTCTCTGGCTTCACATGGGATCCCCAGAATACAAATGAGTCTTAGTGCAGAGAGATGCTACACCATGGATTTCTGTGTCATCCAGTTCTTCCACTGATCTTTACCACTAATGCCACTTCTTTGGTTGCACTTCAGACTCTAATGCCTGCTTCAGTGGGCATGCGAGAGACGGGCGAATGCAATTGCTGCTGCCGCAAGACTAGTTCAAGCAAATAAAAAATGTCGATAAAATTGATGCGTATCTGCAGGGATCGCTCTGTTTACAGAAATTACCGCTTGTGCAATTGAACTGGGATTGTGTGGTGTAATGTGACCAAATGCATAGTTTTACTCATTGTTTTGATAGTTTGGTGAGTGCATTATGATGATATTATGTCATTCTTTGAGATGAACTTTTGTGCATTAGCAAAGAAATAATGTGCAATATCAATATCAAGAAATAATTGCATTTGTAACATTTGTGCTTACATAGATGATTGTATATGCATTTATATTACAATATGTATTACAATACATTCTTCGGTCATTGCCAGTAACATTCAGTATATGGCTGCAGATATGTTTTTTTTCTGTCCTGTGTTCAGTTTTAGTTTGCCCTCGTCTATAAAGTCTATAAATACTGTAAATAATCAACAATCAACCAATTGTTTTAATAATATATTTCTCCTGTTTGTTTGTTTCGCTACAGGGCGTGTGCATCATGACAACAGCTTTCCTGCACTTTTTCTTCCTGGCATCTTTTTGCTGGGTGCTCACAGAGGCCTGGCAGTCCTACATGGCAGTGACAGGAAAAGTTCGGACCAGGCTAATTCGCAAACGCTTTCTCTGTCTGGGCTGGGGTAAGCAACATTTCACCAAAAAAACTCTTTATTCACTTCTATGCTTTGCGGTTTCCATTTTGCCATTTAGTGCTGTGTAGGTCTCGGGCCAAAGGTATCTTTCCAACTAACTGCAAGTCTTTTCAATGTGCTCTTGCATTCGCTCCATGGGGTTGCAAGATCTTCACCCTTTCATGCTTTTCACTCACTACACTGCTCCAGTCAGACTGTCTAAAGCCTTTAGGACAGGCTTTTCTTTAGTCAGTGGGATTGACCTATATGTTGTAGGGAATGTCAGTCGGGCATTGATGCTGTAGTAGTTATATTGTAACAGAGATATATGAAGGCCTACATATGGGTAAATTCTCTTTGATAAATATGTTAGGATCAAACAGAGAACACATGTATTGTTACTTGATATGGTTGCCTGTGCTTTTTCTATCCTCCCACACTTTGCAAATTGTGAGACATACAACAGGTGTAAACACAGATCAACAAACAGACGCACAGATTAACATTCCACAACCAAAGTTAAATTTCATCTTCCATTTTGTTTGATACTCGATCAACAAAATCCTTGACCATATTTTAGTTTTTTTTATCTCTCAGACAACCAGAAAATCTATCTTTTTAAAATCAATTTGATTATGAAAGAGCCCACACTCATTCTTCTTGTTACCTAGCAACAAACAGGGCTCTTTTAGTCATTGCGGTGCAACTGCCTGCTGCAAAAGAAATGGACAAAGGCTGTTCTGCAAACACACAGATGTGGAAAAAAATGCCAATGCAGACAGATAGTTGCTTAGTCTGTCCTCCAAGAGATCCTATCTTCTGTCAATCGAAGGAGTCGTTTTTGAAGAGGAATTGTGCACGCTGTTGTTGTTGTCTCTTAATTCATAGCGCTTCTTCTCCAGCGCCCTATTGCCTGCAGTATGATTTATGGTGCTTGTGTACACTCGCCACTCTTTACCTCCTCAGCACTGCAGAGAGACAGCGATGGCCACAGGGTCCTTGCTTCATGCCGCCGAGAAAGTGATTACATGAATAGCACCTGCCTGCGCTGCTCCGAGAAGAGAAAAAACTATTAATATTCTGCGCACACTCTTGAAAGGACTGAATCCATTATATCAATAGCAGCAACAAAAAATAGATTATAAATACATATGATATTATAACTCGGTTGAACTATTGAAATGCATGCAGTGTGCCCGTAAATGCATTCTGTCAGAGGTAGCATCTTATAGTGCTTTACTGGAGTGAATCTAACAGCACTTTGTTTAATGACTGGGAGGCAGAGGCTCTGACTTTCTGTATTGAAGTGGCTTCAACTAGAGCTGCTTGAGTAACTATTGATTGTTTTCTCTTTTGAAGGATTGCCAGCTTTAGTGGTTGCTGTCTCCATGGGGTTCACTAAAACAAAAGGCTACGGGACCCCATTGTAGTAAGTTTCTCTTTTAAACCGCTTTCACAACACCAAGATTAATTTGACCACACAGAACGGTGCTTAAGTACTTCAATGTGGTGACTTACTTAATCCAAATAGAGCGATAAACAAAGTCCCGCGAACCCAATCAAATTTCAAAATAGCACAGCGAGAGCCCAATTTTTCTTGAGTTGTATCCCAGCTGGATCCCAAATGCATAAACACTGCTTAAAATCTCTTTAGCATTTTACTATCCTGTGAAACCTTAGAAATAGACTTGGAGCATATGGCATGTCCCCTGACAGTTTACCAAGACAATATTGTATGCCTGTGTGCACTATTAACTCTGCTGTTAATGTCTTCAAGAGAGTCAACTGTTTTTTTCTCCCCACAGCTGTTGGTTGTCTTTAGAGGGTGGCCTCCTGTATGCCTTTGTCGGCCCCGCAGCTGCTGTTGTTTTGGTAGGTACCACTTTTGCATGTTATCGTTTACATTTGATTCTTGGTTATCCCATTATAAACATATGATGATTCTAATTAAAAATCAAATTTGACTTGACTTAGCTAACTATGTTTCTAGTTGTACTTTTACCATGGTAATAATATTGTAAATCTTCATATACACTTTGTTTAGAGTATATCACAGTGCATTGTGTTGTGTTTAAATCTAAATGTATGTGAAGTAACTGTTGCATGTACAGAGTATTATACATTATACATGCTTAGTGTTGACATGTGGCATTGAGAAAAAGAGCATTCTTGGGGCAATATAACTAAAGGTGCATCTTTATATTTATAAATCAACATTTTACAAAATTTTTAAAATACATTTTAAACTTGATACAGCACTAGCTTTTACCAGAGGAACAAGATGAAACAAATAGGAGTTTCAAAGTCACAATAAGGGTCTCGTATCAGGCTGCATACTGAAGTAATTCTTTTCATTAACTGTAATGGTGCACCATGGGGCTGAGAGGTTAAGTATTTATACATTTAATATGCTCAAAATGTAATAAATGGGAAAGTCAATCATTTTCTATTGTGGTAAATTTCACATACAGTCCTACTCTGGGAAGACACAACAGTCTCTATTGTTCAATGCGGCATTAATAATTATTCAAACCATTCTGTGAAAATCCCACTAGATTAAGTTTTTCTAAAACACCACACAAAACCGGATTCTTCTTTCATTATATCAGCGTCCGCAGATCCTACGTGTGAACGCAATAACTCAAAAAGTCTTTGCCGGATCTTTTTCAACTTCTGTACACAGGTACATATCATGAAGATGCAGAACTGGATTGAGTTTGGTACATCTACGATTAATGACAATTAATTAACTAATTAATGCCTTTTATTGAGCCATTAATCCTGCTGAACATAAACAAAATTGCATGAATTTTGGCACAGTGATCTGGGCTAGTCTATTACAGAGGTCAAATAAAGAATGCCTCAATGGCGCCCCCTTGTTTATGACCTCTATGGGACTCTGGACACACTTTGTGATTTTTTTCATTGAAATGGTGAGGTCAGGTATATTTGACAGCCTCTAACTTGCACATACTTTGCCCGATTAGGCTCAAACCTGAAATACCTAATGACCCCCCGGCCCTGAACACATCCGACTAATATGATGGCAGTTACCTCTATAGCGCTCCCTATAGACTGAAAAAAGAATGTAGTTTTAGGGAAATTTACAACATTTCTCAAAAAACATCTTCACAAACATCAAAGAAGACAAATAGACCCTTCCTATGTTTGTCATGGTTTGGGGCGGGGTCTCTTAATTGCTCGTTAACAATATTAAAATCACACAATGATTAAGGTGCCCGTTGGTGCCATACCAGTTGTGGGAGACGTATGGGGGCGTTTCAACGACATACATCTTGCTGTTGGGGACGAAAGCGTAGGCCTAGTTTTTTTGTTTTTTTTTAATGGTGAGTTCACTGTGGGTATACATACATTTTAATATTAATAAAAAGCTTCTACCGTATGTCTTCACTGTATTAACACAGTCAGTAAATATCACATAACTTGTTTGATAAAAGCATAAAAAGATGTATTGCTATATAAGATGTCATAAATATTAAATCTACCAGGCTTAAGTACAGTAATGTGCAGAGTCTCCTTCAATCTCTGGGTTATTAATAGAAGAAGGTGCCTTTGAGCAAACCAGGGCTTTTTTCTTAAGGCCATTGTGCCCTGTTGAGTGTTCAGGGCAAGTGTTGGCTTACCTGTCAAATTCAAATCTTCTTGTGCCTCTTTTCTTGTGCCCAGGTCAACATGGTTATTGGTATACTGGTTTTTAATAAGCTTGTGTCCAGAGATGGCATTCTGGACAAGAAGCTGAAGCACCGAGCAGGGTATGACAGCACATCCTTGTTAGTACCTTTTTCCTTTTCTTCTCAACATTTCTGTCTAATGTATACATGCATTGAGTTTGTATTTTACATATGGGGATTTAGACCTCTCTTTTCTCCTGAATGTGAAATTTAGATAGTAGATAGTAAAACCTTAAAGAGGTCAGATCTCTTTTGGGAGCTGCATTGCTTCATATATCTATGGCAGAATCAGTCCATGTTGAAAATCATTAAAACCCCCACACATTGACTGACTGATTGGGGGGTGACTTGTATGTCGGGCAGCGTCTGTTCCATGTCCTACTCTTGTCTCTTATGTTCCACAGACAGATGAGTGAGCCGCATACTGGATTAACTCTCAAGTGTGCCAAATGTGGTGTGGTATCAACAACTGCTTTATCAGCAACTACAGCCAGCAATGCAATGTAAGTGCCTGTCAGTGTCTCACAATCAATAGGACCATGCAACAGGGAGGTCTCAGCATGTACTACGTGTCCACTTGAACAATTTGGATTAGGCTGCTGTCCACTGCAGAGTGAAGCTATATGCTAGTCCACAGTGCATGAGGTTGACAATGTAGTATAGTCCTGTCTAATAATGTGCTTGCATTGCAACATATCCAGCAATGTGAAAATTAGTAGCATTAGCCTCTGTTGTTATAGAGAATGTGTCAATTAGGGCTCTGGAAAAAATTGATAATTATGATAATATGGCAATGTTGCATTTTTTACATACAGTACAGACCAAAAGTGTGGACACACCTCATTCATCCAATGAGTTTTCTTTATTTTCATGAAAAGGCAAGAGATCCCACTTATTAACCCTGACAGGGCACGACTGTGAAGTGAAGACCATTTCAGGTGACAACCTCTTGAAGCTCATCAAGAGAATGCAGAGTGTGTGCAAAGCAGTAATCAGACCAAAAGGTGCTACTTTCAAGAAACTAGAATATAAGGCGTATTTTCAGTTGTTTGACACTTTTTTGTTAAGTACATATTTCCACATGTGTTAATTCAGTTTTGATGCCTTCAGTGTGAATCTACAATGTCAATAGTCATGAAAAGAAAAGAAACTCATTGAATGAGAAGGTGTGTCCAAACCTTTGGTCTGTTCTGTGGGTCAACTAGATTTAAACTTGCACTATGACTTTTTCACATTGAGTATTGTTCTAAAATCCAACATGGCTGCCAGATATCATCTGTGTAATTTATGGTGTGATTTTTGTGGTGCGAGTAATAATCCAATCATGTTTAGTAAGTTTATTATGCTGTTTGCTCACTTTTATTTGCAGTGTATGTGTGTGTTTATTGTATTGTTAGTGGAGGCAATGTGATGTAGTTTTAGTTTAACTTTCGAGGCAGCTCCTAATAGTTACGTTGAAGGTTTTTTAGTAGCAGGAGTAAAATCTTTGTAAAATATTTTTTGTCATGGTATGTGTATGTATGTCTCTTGTCAGATGCAAGACCTATAACGCATCTCTTCCTCTCAGGGCGTCCCTGTGGAGCTCCTGTGTTGTCTTACCTCTGCTGGCTCTGACCTGGATGTCTGCGGTGCTCGCCATGACGGACAAACGCTCCATACTGTTTCAGATCCTGTTTGCCGTCTTTGACTCACTGCAGGGTTTTGTCATCGTCATGGTGCACTGTATCCTGAGAAAAGAGGTACGGGGTTGTTTAAGAAAGACTGTACTGGTAATTATGATACAAAATATTCTGCATTTTAAAAATTTAGCTCCTGAGAAAAGTATAAATTAAATACAATTCTTTGACTTGGTTTGGACCCCTGGTAGGGCCCCTTTAACATACATGTCTAGTTTTTGCAAATTATACAATAAAAATAACAACTAACAATTTGTTACTGTATTCAATGTATTTATAGGTTCAAGATGCTTTCAGATGTCGCCTGAGAAACTGCCAAGATCCAATCACAGGGGATGCAACAGGAACCTTCCCTAATGGGCATGCTCAGATAATGGTAAGTGTAGCAGCCCCTAGCCTCTATATAATTTAAACAGAGGCAGCATACTGGTTATTTATGATGCACATTCACATCCTCTGTTCCTCTGACCTTAATTTAACTCCTGTTCTCAGAGGAGTTATTTTGTTCTTTAATATCCCATTCAAATGGCCTCTAAAATATGAGGCAGTATTTCCATTAGGTTTAAACTCAATATGGTGAAGCCGCAATTACATGCAGCTCACATTGTGCCCTGTGATAAACGGCATTAGGTCCTTTTTTGTTTCCTTCGGCCTCCAGCTTAGTACTTTATTTCTGTTTGATTGAACTTACTGTCCGTGTTTGCTGTGCATCCATCTAATCTCCTCCAGCAGGATAATAGAGGAGTCTTCCTGCCTGACCTCTGAAATAGGACACCAGTCTCTTCATCTAGTGAGATGCCACTGGCACATCACAGCAATGATCTGCTATTAGTATTCGAACACCCTTCAGAGGCAAATGTTTTTAGCAGAACAGTATCCGGGTTCCATAGTTCAATACAGTCATTATCAACAAGCCCCAGAAGTCTTACGACTGCAGCCAAAGCATCTTTATCTTTTTATGTTTAAGTCGTAAGCTCTGGGAACTTTAATGTGGGTCCCTTTTAAGCCACACTAATCACTGACTGTTTCCATCTACAGACCGACTTTGAGAAAGATGTGGATATCGCCTGCCGATCAGGTAACATGGGTTTTTTCAGTTTCTTTTTTAAAAACACATTTAATTTCAACAAGTCACCACACTATTTACTTTAATATGAAAAAAATAAAGGGTGAAATTAAGTTTACCAGCTGTATTTACCTTTCACCACACACAACAGTACACCAGTAATACACACATGCTAAATAAATGTGTGAGGTCTAACACATCTGGTGATTACAGATTGCAAATTGTCTTGTAAAGTGGTCCATACAGGAAGAGCAGTCATGTCATGTATAAATCATGATCAGACGTCTGAACGAGAGCTGGAGTAGACACATGCACTTCTCTGGTTACATCCCAAACAAGGGTTATGGTCAAGGCTCTGTTTTATCAAATACCAGTACTAAAAATAGTCAGATGTTCTTGAAATTTGTTTGCTGACTTTTCTCCTCAGACAGTGTAAATTCTCATGGTTGAGAGGACACAATATGTTCCTCTGAGGATCTCTGAACTGATACTTTCAGTCTGTCTGGCAGATGTATGGTGTATTACAAGGTCATCACCAATCAAAAAGTTTAGATCAAACTGTGATGTACTGCAATGGGATAAATGTAGACTCCTACATCCTCCTGAGATTCCACTGTCTGTTTGTATTGTCTTTTCATTTAGGTGTTATGTCAAATGAACCACATAGGCACTGGCATATACTCGGTTATTTGTTCTGTCATTGCAGTTCCCTTTTGCATGGCTAAATCCTTAGAGAATTGTCCTACAGTAATTTGAATTAGCTGGCTCCTTTGGTCATATGGTGAATAGTCTAACACTTTATATACAGTTGCAGCTAATCCTTGTATCGCTCTGCTCCACAGCTCTCCACAAAGACATGGGCTCTTGTCGTGCTGCCACCATAACAGGCACACTTTCCCGCATCTCCCTGAATGATGAAGAGGATGAGAAGGCTCCTGAGGGCCTTAACTACTCCACGTTGCCTGGCAACATCATCTCCAAAGTGATAATCCAGCAGCCGTCAGCGCTGCACATGCCGATGGGTGATCTGAAGGAGCAGTGCATGGTTGACCCTAACGCTGATCTGCGCCGTACCGTTTACCTGTGCACCGACGACGCCATGCGCCAGAGTGAACCGGACATGGTTCACGACATGGAGGCGCATATAGCGCAGGGCCAAATGATGGAGACAGACTACATTGTAATGCCCCGTGCCTCCGCTGCATCAACAGTGCCTGGGCCCGGGAATATGCCCACACTGATCAAGGATGACACAAAGATGAACATCCCCATGGATAAGCTGTCTCATGAGAGGCTGATGCATTACAAGATGAATCCAGATTTCAACATCAGCCCATCAGGCATGGACCACATGAATGTGAACCTGGAGCAGCAGTATCCCAGAGCTCCAGAGCAGATGCAGAACCTGGCCTTTGAACCTCGCACTGCAGTGAAGAACTTCCTCGCCGAGATGGAGGAAAGTGCTGGTCTATCACGGAGTGAGACAGGGTCTACAATATCTATGAGCTCACTAGAGGTAAACTTAAGTGTATTGAAACCCAAGAGCAATATAATGAGCATTACATTTTACTGACACACACTGTAAGTTGTTCTGATTAGACATCCTAAATGTCATGTTCTTTTTCACAGAGAAGAAAATCCAGATATTCTGATCTAGACTTTGAGGTACGTTGTGTCTTTATTTCTCTTAAAGAACATGCATCTAGTTTTTTATGCAGAGAAAAGTCATTTTTTGCAGTTGTGTTTGTCATTTGATTTATTAGTACTTGCCTCTTAAGCTTATTGGAGTTACACAGCCTTGACTGCTGATTTAGTGACGTGCTGTGTAGTTAAGGTAAAAGCAAGGCTGTCAACTGACAAACAGGGCAACAGTTCTCATCAACATTTTATCCTCCTCCATCTCCTACATCCATTAGCTGTACGCTGATTTTCAAAATGTATGCTTTTAAAAGTCATTTGCACATTTCACGTCTGATTTTTATCACCTGATTTCAACCCTAGTAATATTGACGTGTTGGGAGCATTTCTTTTGCATTGTGATATCAGAATGAACTGCATATATAATGTTCAGGCTTTCAAAGTAAAGGAAATGGTAATGAAGGCGTTTGGCATACTGCTACTTTGGCATTGCACGGAAGCGTTTTGTTTTAGCTTAGATCTACACCGCCACTTTAAATTAAGGATATCTGCCAAGGTCTGATTACAAGGATTTCCCTTACGCCAACAAAGCACTAATTGAGACAGTTTGCTTCTAAAGAATTGTATTTTTTCCAAGTTTTCCTCTAAATGCTAATTCATATACATTAGCTTTCCTTAATCCAGAATAATCCCAAACTTGCCTTTATTTTGGAAGTGAAGTATATATATGCAGAGACAAGCAAATTTGTTTAAAATCTGGCCTTTAAGTAAAGTATCATGACAGTAACTAATTGATCAAAGTTGGACGGGGTGGAGAGGAAGATGTATTTCCATTATTGGCTGTCAATACCAAAGACAAAACCCTTGCCATTGCAGAAAGTCATGCACACCAGGAAAAGACACATGGAGCTGTTCCAGGAACTGAATCAGAAATTTCAAACCCTGGACCGATTTCGAGACATACCAAATATGGGCACCATGGTGAGTAACAGGAAACCAGGGGGGAGGCTGTAAGCCAATTAGAGAGATGAACATCCTAGTACTCTATTTATCTGCTGGACACGTAATGCGTGATTGTTCAAATGAGCAGTTGCGTGGCTAGTATATGTGTTAGTGACCTCTCTATAGAGCAGCTGGTGGGGAGCCATCTTAAAGCAGGCCCATTTAAAAGCACTGAAGCATTTTCAGAACAAGGCCAGTCTAAGAACAACAGACAACAATTTGGTGCATCCATTTCAATGCAAGGCCATAAATGCACTTTTCTTTACATGCATTTATCTACTTAGCTTACCCATCTTTTTTCATTAATGCATGGCAAATTCTTTAATCTATCAACATCAAAACAGAGATTACTTGATGATTATTGTTTTCACACTAGCTGTCTGGGAAATAATTACAGTGGAAGTCTTGCACATTAATAGCATCGTTCCTAACCTTGCTGCAGGTGATAAGCTCTTCCTTTAGTCTACACATGTGACTGGTGCTGTATACAACAGTCATGTCACTCTCATGAGAGAGGATTGTTTTCACTGTTGAATTCCACAAACATGAATTGGACCAAATGCAGCCAGGCTCAGTCAGTCCCAGTGACACAGGAGCCTGTTGGCTGCATGTAATACTCACATTTCAATCACATCTACAGCACAGTATCAGGCCAGTTGCTAAGTTACCATTGAACCACTTTGTACAGAAAAATGACAACTACTGTAAATTTTTCTTCTTTTTTTCCCTCAACTGAATCTGCTCCAGAGCTGGCTGCAGATGTTAGGATTCATTTTATAATTCAGAGAGCAGACCAACACTTACTTACATTAGTTTAATGAATTAATAAAAGTGCATTAAAAATGCATAGTGGACTAATGCTGCATTTCAGACAACTGGGAGGTCAGACTTTTCCCACTAGGAGATTACGAGGTCCGGCTTCAAATGGTTCCAGTGAAATGATCTTGTATTAGCATGTAGCTCATTTAGAAGTCTACAGATAAATAATTTCATAGCAATGTCTTGGTTAATAAACAGAGCTTCATAAGGTTTGTGAAGTAGTTCAGTTGAGGTTTTATTGTTTAGCATGTACATCTCTGCTAAGATGTGACGAACATGACAACACTTCGATCCCCGGAACTCCGAGTTCAACTGCCGTTCCGGTGCATTGTTCCAAATCGGAGGTCGGAAATGTCTGAGCTCCGAGTTGTCTGGAACGCATGGAGCATGTTCATATTTAACCATTACTTTTTTGTTATTTAATGCTTTTCACAACATGTATTCATTATTTTCAATTAGCAGTAAGTAGAACTTGATGCCCTATTGTAACTGCTGTTGTAAAAACACATTAGATGCCAGACCACTAATATCATTTCCCAATGGACCATATTCACAGGATAAGGCAATGGCAAACAAGAATCCATGGGAGAGCTACAATCCAGCCTGCGAGTATCAGAACTACGCCACTATGAATGTACTAGACCCTGGCACCAAGGACTCTTTGGAGATGACGGCGGCCGAGTGGGAAAAGTGTGTCAACTTACCCCTCGACGTCCAAGAGGGAGACTTCCAGACGGAGGTGTGAGAGGAGAGGCCTATAGAAAATGCAATGGTGGGAAGCGTTGGGAAAAAGATGTATTTTGCACTGAACAAAGCAACAGACTTTTTTAAGCAGCCTTGGCATACATATCTGGATTATACGTGTGTGGCAGGGACATTATGTGCCAATCCAAAATACGAACGAACGACAGGAAAAAAGAAAAAAAGGGAAAAAAAACATCCGTGTTACTTTTGTATTCTCACTAGTGTACTTAGTGTGGGGAAGCCTGGTGTACAATATTTACCATCATGTGTTTCAAATTATCTGTTGAGGAATTGGCTAAAAAATCTCTATCTAGACACTTCACAAAAGCTAAAGACATGCCATGTCGTCCCAGCTTCGTCGGGCCTAGTTTTGATTTGGTAAAACTGGACCCAGGAGCACAATGTACATATTTATGCAGGTTTTTAAAAAGTTTATAACAGTCAGTTTGGCCATTACTACACTTTTTACTTTATAATATAAAACATGGAAGGCAAAGATGATTTTTCTGTCATATTAAAATGAATGTTTGTCAAGCTACATTCTTCATTGCTTTAAATGCAATAAAGATAATACTCACTTTTATATAAATAATATATTTCACAAGTTTAATACTGCAGAATCTGCTTGAAGGATCCCAGCAAGCTCTCTCATCTGCAGCTCTGTATAAAATATTTAAAAACAAAATGTTGTATGGTGTAAATAAACTTTTGTCTACATATGTTTTACTTGTGCCAATTTATTTTAATGAGAAAAAATGCCAACCTGATCAAAAGTTATAGCGACAATGTTAACATTTGAAAAGGAATGTAAATAAAAGAGGAAATATGTTCGTACAGCTTCAGAGGTTTGTGTCAAGTTCATCTTGGTCGTGGAGTTACTCTTGACTACTTACTCTTTGATGAAGAAAACACAATGACAGACTTTCTGGCCACTTAATTAGGTAGACTGTGTTCCACTACCCACCTGGTTCATGTTTGTCATCTTAAGCAATATGCATATGTACAGTAAATGTATCGAGGGGTTATCTGAAGCTGAGCTAATGTTGCATATTCTATTAGTATCTCAAATCAGTTTTCAACCTCTGGCATTTCCACCCACAGAACTGCAGCTCACCGGATACTGAATCTTTTTCGTGACATTCTCTGTAAAACTCCAGTAGATCACTAAGATTTGAACTGAAATGGCTCTCCCTAATACTGTGGCCAGTGAGTGTGGACTAAACCCATATTTTCTGTTATTTAATTAAGGGAATTTGAAGGTTTTTGTGAAAGAATATTATCCGGAGTCTGTCAATATGTTTTCTGAGAGTTGTCTATTTCATCTCACAAGTATGTTTGTATTTAGATCATGTTCAATCTCTGAACATGTTTTTGAGTCCCCCATACCATCAGGTGCTAATACTTTCCCAGTGAAGTCTGAGGCTTAAAGGGGTAGATCTGACGGCTTATACGGTACACAGTTCTGGAGCGGCTCTGTGATGTGGCTGGCACTGGGGTGATGAAAGCAGCCAAGTGTGTGGCCCTGTGAGATTGACAGGACGTGATGGAGACATGGCACCAACAGCTCAAAGACGAGAAGGTGTGACTGTGAGAGGAGAAAAGAAAGAACAAAGCTAAACAGATCAAAAAGAGGACTGTGTTCTGATGTCATGACGACAGCAATTAGGCCCAATGTGCTGAAGTTGTTTTCAAGTCCATATTACTGTATTATATTAGTTTACACTGCAGGTCAATTTAGACTTTGACTTAATGATTATAATTATACACAGGATTGCTGCCTATTAGACACTGTGAGTTTTCATCACCTATTTATGTGAGCTTTTAGTCATCGCTCAACCAGAAGCAAGCCCATTTAAAAGCTTTTAAGCAGGTACAAGGTTGACGCTAAGCTAAGTGAACCAATGGACTCATATTCATAACTTCCCAAACACTATTATCAAATGTAGAGCTTTGAAAAGTCAAGCGTCCGTCATATTTGACCTTGCCAAAACACATTGATTGTTCAGAAGAAACAATAACATTAGTTTGTTAAATGTGTGACTCACAGACTGCACAGATTCAATTTATTCTGAGGCAGATTCAAACAGACAGGCCCCTCCAGCTGTGGGCATCATTTAAGTGTGCATATATGACCTTATGGTATTCAAATGCGACCCCTTCAGCTTATGCAATCACTGTTTGGACTGCTGAATGAAGTCACTGTGTATTTCATTTGACGATTGACGGTAATTGCTTTTATCACAAATGAAAAGCTTCACCAATGTTCCAATAGAAAAATAATGATTTTAAAGTATGTTGGTGAGTGATTAGCTCTGTCATCTTTGGGTTGTGGGTTTGGCTAAGAGGAGTCCTCATGGGATTTCTATGAGTGAACGTGAGAGCGTGTCATTGTCATTGTCAGTGTGAGTCTCTGTGTCCCCCCTGTAATTAACAGGCCAATGTCCAAAATGCTAGAATAGGCTCCAGTTATTCATAACCAGTCAAGGATTGGCAGGCCTTTGTTTTTGTGTGTGTTCTTCCTGTGCCTGCATAGATTTCCCACTAAAAAACATGCATTATTTTGGGGCCAAGACACCACTGCAAAATTGATTCTTAACCTCAGTGGAGACTTAAATAAAGTCGCCATTGGAGGAGCTTGGATATAATATGAAATGCAGTTCATTGTACTGACCTTTAAAGTCTTCTCCATTACCAGCAATGACTGCCTGTCTACAACCATCACAGAGGATCTTATGCTCAAACACTTTACCATGCAAGAACATTAATAAATGGGACATTAAGACGGGTCAAGTGCTATATATTTTTTTATTTTTTTTACATGGATGTGCACAACAATACTTTGACTTCATGGGAAATATGTTTTGTGCCAGGTTTTAGCAGAACTGCTCATTTCCACCTACAGTCCCTGGACAGGTAGATGTTAAGAGTTATGTAAATGAAGAGCATGTTACCAGTAATAAAACATCCACACTCAACCTGGTTTGGGGATGCACACACGACGAATCACATTGATCATTCGTCACTATGCCCCCCACAGGAGAGTCCAGGGGGTAAGACAAACTGTCTTTTATTGTTCCGTCAAAGGAAGTAAAGCCCACAGGAGCCTCTACAGGGCACCCAAAAATCACAAAAACAACAAAAAAAATATTGTGGAGGACAGAGGAAGCATATTTAAAAAAAAATCCTCAACCTATCCTCAGCAGCAGAAGTGCAGAGGAAACTTCAAAATAAACGCTTGGATATTTATGGCACTCTATGAAAAGTGCAGAGTCCCAAGTGGAGAAGGAGTTGCACTACTTTGAAAGACTTGCTCTGGAAAAGAAGAGAACGAAAGCTTGGGAAGAGACCAACAGGTTTGAAAGACTACCCAGCTAGTACTTACCTTGTTACAAAATACATCACAGTGTTTCACCGCTCGGGAGCAGCAAGATGGATGATGTCTTCACAGGCAGGGCCTTGTGGCTAAGATGCTGCAGGGTGAGTCCTCCAGATACAGAGAGATCCATGTAATCAACACAACTCCTGCCTCCGAACTTTTCATTTTCAATTTGATAGAGGTCTTCTAATAAACCCTTTGACTTCAAGGGTATTTAATGTTGATGCAAACACTGTTTTAAAGGTGTAGTCCATAAAGAAGAAAATGTTTAAAATAAAAAAATGATCTGACCCTTTTGTATGATGTAATTGGTTGTCTGTAGTCTAGAGGTCAGGGGGAGGGTCTGAAGTAAAACTCGACTACTATTGGTCAAAGGGGTAAAGTCTAATTTGATGTTGCTGTTGAGGTCCTTACCAAACTGAAAACTGTGAAAAATAGTGTAAAAAAAACCTGGGCTAAACCGAATCCTCATTGGAGTGAATGAGTGAACAGACATTGAAATAAATGTAGATCCACTACTCCATCCAGTAAACAGGAAATCTGTTTCATTTGTCATGTGACAATAGAAACTATAAATACCCTCTGGGTGGATCACACTATGAGACATTGTGTTATACTCAGCTAATTCAGTCATTTATGCCCTACTGTATAATCCCTTCTTTGTTTCTAAATACATTTGTAAGAGGAGCCAAAAAGGCTTTGGAGGGTTGAAGGCAAACACAAGGCAAGCCTGAAGATGACAAGGAAATGTGTTATGTTCCAGTAAAACTCTTGTGATGTGACACTGGATCACACAATCCTCAGTGCTCCGGCTCGAGGGCTCACGTCTGGCTTAAGGCTAATTTAGTTTATTAGTGCATGTGGGGGCGGCATATCACATAATGGCTTAACTCAGAACCAGTTTGCAAAATAGTTATGACAAGGTATGCATACTACAGACTCTTAATTGGACAAGCACAGAGTTTTATGTAAATCTATCCACACCAAGCCGTCAATGTTCCTATGCTAATCCACGTTTCACAGTCAGCTTCATTAAATACATAACCTCGTCCCTCCAAAACCTTTTTCACAGTGAAAAACTCAAGGCCCTGAATTACCATTGTGGGGGGTCATTCAGTCTGATCACAGTGGTTATTTCATGACTAGCTGTTGTTTAGCTCTGGGGTCGCTTCAACTGTGATCATGTGCTACAGAAAATATCCACTTTCCCCAAATTGAAAATAAATATTTTTTTTAAACTCAAACTAAATGTTACCATTTCACACAATAATACTGTAACAAGGTACAATTGTAAAAGAATGTAGAGAAAAATAACCCAACAGAATTTGAATTGTCTTTATTTATTGAAACACTATTTACATTTATGACCTAATGTAGCCACAATCAATGTGATGTCTGCAGTTAATATGTTGTCAGTTGTAAAGTAAAGACATTACCTCAAATACAAACACTGTATATAAGTGTGGATGCAGGTTTTTATTCAATTTAGGATCATAGCCAGTTTGTGCCCATCGTCGTTACAAACACACTCATGAGGCACAATTTTTTTTTTTACATCTATATATTCTGTACACGAGCTGCTGCAGTAGTTCTGATATATGTATTTCTCACCAGCATAGTATTTTTTTTTACCAGCACCAGCATAGTATATTTTTTAAGAAAAATCCCCCTTTAATCATTTTGTCACAATGATCTAACATTCCTAACAAACTAAATTGTCACAGTTGGCCTGGAGAAATCCTTATAAGTTTACTTTAACATCCACTGAATAACTTTTAAAAAAAATGCATCACAATCACTATCGCAATGCAAATAAACACAAACTGAAAAACTGTCAGTGCTGTCAACACTTTGGAATCGTCTCATATATTAAAGTACTAATGATATTAAGGTGCTCAAAAATGTCATCTGAACTATATAGCTTAGTTTAGCAGTAATATTTAGTGACACACATCTTAGTCTCTGCTGCTACAATAAGCATTTTTTGTCCAAAGGAAGATAAATCTGTCAAAGGTTTCAAACTGGACAAAAGTTAATTCTCAAGTTTGGATTGAGATGGTGGACACCCCCCACTGAATTCCAAAGGCCATCTGTAATATTGACTGCCATTTGCCAAGTTGTTGGGCATTTACACCCCGAAAACATTGCAGTAGCTCCTAAAGTACCGTCACAGTTCAGTCTTTTGAGGCCAACAGTGATTTTTAGTGGATGTATTCATCATCACTTAAATCTGAGTCATCGGCCTCCACCTCTCCTTCAATTACAGACTTCTTCCCTTTGCAGCAGGACACCACCAGGCCGATCAGAAACGTCTGGAAGAGAAACACATTTGAGCGGTTTGATCAATAAAAGCATCAAACAAGGACAGTGTTACAAATATAAAAAAAGACTCAAATTAATGTTTTATTAGGTTGGATGACTTACTTTTTAGTGTGAGTCTGAATCACATTTTTGACAGGGAGGTGAGAGCTTGAGACACTAACTCACCATAACTAGTTATCTCAAATTTCAACTTTTGTTTATTTGTCATATGCAGGTTCAACACAACGTTAACAATGCAATGAAATGCTTTGGATTGGAAGAACCGTTTGACTTGCTAAAATAGTCAAGAAGCACTAGTAGCATGCAATAATAGTACATGGTAAAAAAGTGTTTGCAAAAAGAAATAAGTAACAATATAATAAACATATAATAAAAAATAAGTACAATAAAAGCACAAGGTGCAGGTAGGATTAAATAAGTAGAGTATTTAACAGGTGGTAAAATTACTTCAAATGAATTTCGTATTGCACATGATAGAGTATTGCACAGGTAGGAAGTAGCGTTGACAGTCTGGAGCTTCCTAAAAGTAATTGTTGTAACAGTTCGTCCTTACGCTGGCCTCTAAAACAACACCAAATCAAAATGTATGGATTGCCACACTACACAAATACTCGACTACTACTGGCCAAACTCTGATTTGATGTTGCTGTAGAGGACAGAGAAGGGACTAAAGACGAATAAGAATCATGACAACTAACATACTTTACATCAGATCTTATTTTAGGAAACATCAGTAAACAATTATTAAACAATTGGCTAAAAGCTTTGGTAGATTTGAATCATTCCTTTTAATTATAATTCATCATATTTTGCAGATTCATGTGAGAAAAAAATCTCTTTGTGTCTCAGTGGACTCAAAAAAACATTCACTGCTTCATGTTCATTTCATCATACTGTACATTAATAAAAAAAAAAATCATACATAGATATTTTGGAAATATGACTTACTGCAATAAAAGCCCAGTTGCCAAAATAGTAAATAGTACTGAAGAACCAAAACTTGTGCAGGAAAAGATAGGATCTGGTCACAATGCACTGATCTGTAAAAAAGAACCATGTGTTAAGTGTGCAAGCAAAGTGGAGAATCTTCAACATAACCTTTACACAATTCACAGTAAATTAAAGACAACCTGCACGGTTACTTATGGTAACACCAAAGTAATGTGTGCAACAGGCAAGACATTTAGTGAGGAAGAAAAACACAAAGGCTTCTGTTTCAAACATTTTACGGCTGTTGAACAAAAATCAGGCACCTTGAAACCATTATATCAAAATTCACGCCTTTTGAAAGCTTCCCAAACACCTGCGGTAAATAAATCTAAAATTAAAACGGGGGAGGAAGAATTAATCCCTGGATTTATGTAACCAAGAAATTAAAAAGAGAAACAGTACATGTAGCCTGAGGTAGGAGCTTTATGAGAGGTAGGTGTAGACTGGTGCGGACAAGTGCAATAAACCCTGACATATTTAATTTAAAGTGTTTCTAATCACTGAACCAAGGCACTTGTTCTGCATCTGTGTTATTATGTGGCTGTACTTGCTCACTTACCAGCCAAAAAAAAAAAAAACAATGCTAATGCTACATGAAGGAGGGCCTCGGGCATTTTGTCACTGTAACTAAAAAAGACAAGCAGTCTGGAGCGAAGAGGAAACCCATGTCACTGTCAACAGGAATATGGTTGAGCCAATAGATAAAACTGTAGTGATGCAACATTTAATGGAGACTTACATGGGGCTCATCTTTGTTTAAAAGTCATAGGGAAAAAGCGTGGATATATGCTACAACAAGATGGTGATGTTTTATTTATGGGAGTATGGTTTAATTATGAGATGATTCAAGTTCAGATGGCACTCGTTAAGTTTTTGGGGGGCACTTAGTTCAGTTCTGTTTAAATTGCAAATTCTTGGAATATATTGGCGACATTGTAATTTTGGAACTACCATTTACGTTTTTAAGTCATTACAGCTGTGCCCTTTTTGAGCTTCCTCCATTTCATACGACCTTGTAAAGAATATGTTGGCTTTTGAGAGAAACATTTACCAAAACTGAAATGTCCACCAATGAATTCCCTCATTTAGTCATTCATCTTCTTCTACCTTCTTGTTAGGGGGGGCAAAGAAAGGTGGCAATCTGAGCAACTATGCGCCTTCATCAGGATACATCCAGCACAATAAGTTGAAGGGCTGATACAAGGACGAAGAAAATCAAATCTTTACTTTCATATTGAGTCACTAGGGTTAATTTAGATTCGCATATTCTCCTAACACATGCATGACTTTAGGTGATAGAAGTACTCAAGAGAGAACCCGTGGTAACACAGCGAGGACATGCAGACTCCGCTCAGATACCAACCAGAGGATTGAACCCACGACTTTCTAGCCAAAAGAGAGGAGCGCTAAAAAATAAACAATTGTGTACCCCGCAGCATATTCATCTTAAATCAATTATAAAGTTGTGGAATTCTTTTACAGTGCACCTGGTTGATTTTTATAGATTGGTAGAAGTTTTAAAATAGCAAAGCTCTTTCTTATGACCCTCCTATAAAATGTTGTTGTTATGGGCCAAGTGAAATCAATAAGTATCAAATGAAGACTGCAAGACCTAAATTCCACCAGCTGAACAGTTACCATTTAGTTGAAAGTTAGCCGTTTTATTGCTTATAAAGTGCAAGTGTTTTCTGTGTGTTTTATTGTGTATGATATCACGTTTCGAGTGTTAGTGCCCCACTTTTTGACAGAACTGATACTGCTATTGATCCAGTCAATAGAGACGGCAGGAATAATAGAAAAATTGGAGCTGAGTCATTCCCTTTTATGCGCATGAATGGGTATTGGCAGGCAAGGAAAAGGCCACAGACGTCACTAAAGAAAAAAAAAAAGCCAGTGATCAGCCTGCATCAAGACTTTATACTAAACACATTCACTGTTTATTCTTATGTGAAGAGCATCTGCATGAAAATAGGCTCACACTGTCGTCCCCGACAGCAAGGTGTATATCAGCGAAACAACCCATAACGTCTGCCCCAAATGCTATGTCACCAACGGGCACATTAACCAGACATTGTTACGTGAATTTTAAGGGTTTTTATATGGTTATCGAGCAATTAAGAGGCGTCACCCCAAACCATGACAAATATGGGAAGGGTCTATTTGACTTTGACTTTGAATTGTCTGGATGTTTGTGAAGATTGTTTTTGTAAAATTTTGTAAATTTCCCCAAAACTATATTCTTCTATAGGGGGCGCTATTGAGGTAACAGGCATTATATTGGTCAGATGTGTTCAGGGCATGCGATTTTGTTTATGTTCAGCAGAATTAATGGCTCAAGTGCTTCAGGGCATTAATTAGTTAATTCATTGTCATTAATCGCAAAAGTACAAAAATCAATGAAATTCAGCGTCTTCATGATATGCAAGTGTCTAGAAAAGTTGATCTGGCAAAAACTTTTTTATTTTGTTCACAGCTTTAGGTCATTAATTAATTAATTAATTACTTAATTAATAAAAAGTACCAATCAATCCAGTTCAAAATACCAAAATCAATCAATTTCGGCATCTTTACGGTATGCAACTATGTATAAAATTTGAACGTGATTGGTCTATTAGTTTTTGCGTTCACATGTAGGATCGGCGGACGCGGACGGACCAGTTAGTGTACTTGTTCAACCAGAAATAAAATTAATGCCGCAAGCGGCGTCGAACGGCCCTCGCTCTCTGTGACCCACTGCCAACCTCCGTCACGCTTGAAAGTGACCCCCGCATGGGCTTCACCCATTGACCTTGTCCATTCTGAGTTATTGTTATTATGCTGGTTTCCTATCACATACCTATACGGTACATTCGTGGTCTATAGCACAAGTGTGATCGTGCGTGAGTGCTTGGCCCTGTTTCAGTGCGCTGAAAGGTGTGTAGGATGGGGGCGCTATCCCCACTGTATCATAATTTGTTTGAACTTGAACTATTATTGCCTAACTGTGGCAGAGGTGAGACCATGATATACTAGAGCCTGAGCCTGAGCACGAGCCTGAGCACGAGCCTGAGCACGAGCACGAGCCTGAGCACGAGCCTGAGCACGAGCCTGAGCCTGAGCACGAGCCTGAGCCTGAACATTAACATGATTAGGAGCCTGAGCCTGAACAGGAGCCTGAGCCTGAGCCTGAACAGGAGCCAGAACAGGAGCCAGCCTGAACAGGAGCCTGAACAGGAGCAAGAACAGGAGCCAGAAAAGGAGCCCAGGAGGAGTGCTCTGGCACGGTTTTTTTCAGCCGTGCGGAGGCTCTTCCACTGAACACCACTTCTTTATTGTTTATGCATTTTGGGGGAACTATTGATTTCTTTGATCTGTATAACATAGTTCTTACATTTTAGGGGAAATCATTGATTTCTTTGATCTGTATAACATTGTTCTTACATTTTGGGGGAATCGTTTCTTCAAAATGCATGTATTAGGCGGCATGGTGGCAGAGTGGTTAACACTCTAGCCTCACAGCAAGAGGGTCCCAGGTTTGCATGTTCTCCCTCTCCAAACATGCACAATATGTCTCATGAAAAATATATTTATGTTGAGTCTATTATTTTAATGAATGTGATTTATTAATGAAGTGTATGTCAAGCAAATATGGCTAATATTTTAGGAATTAGTTTTATTATATTTTAAATGATCAAGACGTCTGGACGGCCGGTCTCAATACATTAGAAGCTTTTCCTGTTGAAATTGTTTTTAGATTGAACATATTAAACTATGATCATGAGGTTTCTTATCACCAGGTCCTTTGTAATTACAAAGATGAACCAAAATAAAGCCG
>JAVQKC010056545.1:0-12161 GCA_036025475.1 Philypnodon macrostomus
AATGTACATAGGCACATTACAGAGGTCAAATAAAGAATGCTCGTTAACAATATTAAACACTTAGAAAACACACAATGTCTGATTAAGGTGCCCGTTGGTGAGTGTAGCAGACGTATGGGACAGACACAAGGGGCAGACGTTTTCTATTATTATATCAACAATTAAATCTGGTAGAAGCAGAAAACTAATATATGAACCTATTTTTTGTTTTTTTGTGTGGACAGACCGTGCATGATGGAAGAATCTTCATGAAGTACATTGACCCTAAACTCGGGGTCCCCCTCCCGGAGCGAGATTATGGAGGGAACTGTCTCATGTACGACCCGGGCAACGTCACCGACCCTTTTCACAACATCTGGGTGAGAATACTCTGCTATACATGTACACGATGATATAACATATTACATTTTTATTGAAGGTTTTTGAGGTAGTATACATGACACTCAACAAACCATAAAACATATTTGCTTCTTTGTAAACCAGATCAAAGTATGGTAGGCTCACTTGAATTTTCATCATATTATATTATTTTATTATATAGATTTTCTTTTGTCTTTTATATGCTGTCCAGACTCACGCACATTACTTTAAAGCTTGTGTCTGGAGCAGAATAAAACTCTTTGTACAAACAGGCCTTACCTCAGGGACACTGTCTGATGACCGTGACCTGCTTTCACTTCCTCAGCGGGTCTGTTCATTTTCCGTTGAAATTCACATGCGGTCAACAAGCACATGGTCTAAACAAGTGGTTCTCAAACTGGGGTGGCAGCACTCCTTAGTGGTACATGGTCTGAAAGTCTGTCATAGATGGCCAGTGGGTGAACAGTGTCATACACATTTTAATGGCAAAAGTTTTCTTCTGCCTGTTTTTGATTTTGTCTGTTTCAGGCTGTTTGCATCTTGGCACCATATGCACAGTTGATGATTTATAAACCATTAAAAGCTATTGAGTAACCCTCTGTTGCATGTTTCCAGGCTGAATATGGCACAATGATATAACAGCTAAATGCTGTTTTGTATTCTCAGGACAAGATGGATGGATTTGTGCCAGCTCACTTTTTGGGATGGTACATCAAGGTAACTACTGCTACAGAAATGACAGTAACACTTGATTTTATATAGCCCCTAACTACATCTGCCTCATTAAGTACAATGTAATACACTGTGTAACAATCTGACTTCATTGTACCTAACCCCAACCATGACCATTCTGTATGTACAATGTAGTTACATGTTATTTCAGTTTGTTACACATTGTATTACATTGTACTTAATGAGGCAGATGTAGTTATATACTATACTGAGTTGCAATTTTCTACAAAACACAAGATTCTGAGATGAACATCATATTTCTGCAGACATTTAACTATGTTGGCAAAATATTTTAGACAAACCTATATTTTTCATTATAGATTTTCATTGTTTGATGCATTCATTAATTGGCATGTAATGATAGTCATCCACTTATTCTGGTGGAAAAAGACTTATTAAAAAAACCTAATTTTTATTTATGAATTGTTGGTCAATAATGATAACAATTCTTTATCTTGTCTTTGTCTGATCAAGCATCTCTTTTTGGTGTACCTGATAGTAACTCATAGTAAATGTGCTAATCGTCTCCTTTCTTTCTGCGTTCTGACTACTTTTGAGTAAAAGTCAAGGCTTGATATTACAGATAGAACTTTCTATTTTTACATAGTCTATAAAAATCGCAAAAATGAATAAAACTCAACAAAACACGCTTTTATAATGAGTAGGTATCCAAATATAGGAATGTGTAAATAACTCAATTTGGTCAAAAATGTCAGATAGAACCTTCTGAGGGGGCTTAATGTAGTTCTTATTGAACCTCCTGTTTCTGTCTCTTAGACGTTGGTGATTCGTGATTGGTGGATGTGTATGATCATCAGTGTCATGTTTGAGTTTCTGGAGTACAGCCTCGAACACCAGCTTCCCAACTTCTCTGAGTGCTGGTGGGACCACGTATGTACCATATACGGTTTTATAGTTATATTTCTTTGGATTCATAGGGCCTATTATTACAATTGGAGACAAACCAAGGGCCTCCGTCTGTGTTTCCATGGCAGCGTGAAATCTCTTAAACCTCCTTGAATTTTAATGTCTTTTCTTGAGTAGATGACAAGCTTCTAATAAAACTGTCAAACAAATCGGTGTCTAGTTATATTTTTCAATAAATGTGTGGTTAAGATAAGGTGGTATTGAAGAACATGGGTTAGTTAATTACACTCTTTACAATCTAATCAAACACCACAGGCTTAAATATGACTTTTAAGTTTTGTTCTTTATTCCCAGTGGATCATGGATGTGTTGGTGTGCAATGGTTTGGGGATCTACTGCGGGATGAAGACTCTAGCCTGGCTCTCCATGAAGCCTTATCAGTGGCAGGGACTGTGGAACATTCACTCATATAAGTACGACTATATAATCACCTTAAAAACAATGTGTAAAATAGGAACTCGGTAAAATATAGTGTTCTCTGTGTTGTGTTGCCTAGGGGTAAAATCAAGCGGATAGCCTTCCAGTTCACTCCCTACAGCTGGGTCAAGTTTGAGTGGAAACCTGCCTCTAGTCTTCAGCGCTGGCTCGCTGTCCTAGGCATCATATTCATGGTAAGAAACGCATCTTTTACCCAAAAATATCATCAAAATACTCTTCATTTTTCACTTATCTCACAAACTGCATAGATTACATGAGGCAGATCGTAATACACTGCCTCATTGGGATTAAGATTACGCCTCTAATTGTAATAATCCTCTTAACTTGTTACTGGAGCTGTTGTTTACCCACAATACACTGCACTCAGGACGATCTGAAAGGAGTGAATTTGAATTTGAACTACAATAATTACGGTATTGTATTAACTGTTGAATTAAAAGTACATTGTCTGAAATCTTCTTTCAAAACGTGTGAAATACAATATACAGTTGGCCCTATTAGCCAAACTTTCCATTCTGTTGTGTCCTTGTTAAAACATACCTACAGTTGTATGCAGTTTAATTCATGCATGTTTGAGTAGTTCTGAATGCTGATGCGCTCACCTTCTCAGGAACTGAAAACACTTGGTCTCACTTTTCTACATAGATAGACCCCATTGCTTGCACTGACTTTAGTAGTAAAGTTGGGGGAAGCGGGGGGAAATAGGGCCTTAAATGAATTGCATACTTCCCCCTAAATGGTGCAAAGGTTCTTCAGTGTCATTTCCATGTATTTCCAGTTCCTGTTAGCAGAGTTGAACACGTTTTACCTGAAGTTCGTTTTGTGGATGCCCCCGGAGCATTACCTGGTTCTGCTGCGGCTGGTGTTCTTCGTAAACGTGGGAGGAGTCGGCATGAGAGAGATCTACGACTTCATGGACGACCCGTGAGTAACCGTTTCATTTATAGAAAGAGCTATCCATAGAGCATAACTGTCCATATATGGTCATTGTTGACTGCATATAACATGTACTAACTTCAGGTACAGGGAGCCACAGGGAGTGTGTGATATGACAATAATAGAACTATGACTATGATAGAAGTTATGATAATCTGCTAATCTGGGAAGATCGTTAAATTGTGAGACAGTGGATTCATTTGTGCTCTGCTCTTCAACTGTCATTTTTGCTGTAACAATGCCAGTGTTCATATTAATAATAATAATTGTATTAATAAATAGGATTGAATTTCTAGTAAGCCAGGTTTGATGAAGACGGATAGCAGTAGTCTTCTGTGACAATAAATAAAGTCATTTACATATCACCCAACCCAAGAAATTTGATTAATACCTCCACAGTGACAATATATGTTTGACTTTAGCCACAAAAGCCAATATTTAACATTATATAGAAACTTTATTACAGACTCCAAGTCCATAGGATAACAACACACACAAAAAACACAAAAATACATAAAAACTACACACGGTGTCCCATACAAATGTAAACAGCACACCCTACAAGACTGTAGCACTCAGTCAGACACATTATAATTGTATTGCAACAATCATTGATACGACAAAGAAATGTATACATCAGATTCCTTATTAAATAACAGTTTCATTTCTAATCCTGATAACGATGTACAATGAGCTCGTTTTGGTCCCTATCGTTTAACGCCTGTCGTTTGTGTCCCTCAGTAAGTTCTATAAGAAGTTGGGTCAGCAGGCGTGGATCGTAGCAGCCATCACAGTGACTGAGTTTCTGATTGTAGTGAAATACGACCCACACACACTCATGCTCCCCATCCCCTTCTTCATCATCCAGTGCTGGATGCTGGGCATCTTCCTCATCGTCACCTGGACCCTCTGGAGGTTCTTCATGCGGTAACACACTTTAGATTTATTTTTGCATGTACTGTCAAGTGGATTTGGGAGCTTTTCTGTCCCCCAAAGTATCACCCAAGTTTCCCAAAATAAATAAAAAAAAATAATATATATTAAAAAAAAACTATATAATTGACTACCTGACCTGTTCTATGATGTTAAGTATGTGGTCTGTAGTCTGTAGAGGAAAGGGGAGGGGCTAAAGTAAAACTGTGGTAACCCACAAGCTCTGATTTGATGTTGCTTCTTGTTCAGTTCTGTCTTGGAGTAGATAAGAAAAATCTGTTAAGTCAGTGAATGAAAGTATTGTATTCACTCAAAAGTATAGAACTGTCTAAAAAGCAGCAAATGAACTGGAGGAGAAACGAACCAAACCAAGCCCGGTGTGAGGGTCTTAATCTCAGGTGGATGATCTAATCTCGAAGACGGACACAATAAACAGTAAAACCACCATCGTTGTAACACACTGTTGGCATGTAAGCACATTTCCCCTAAAGTCACATGGGAACATGACTAAGCAGTTTGCACATGATCACTTCATTATTGAATTTGGGAACACATTTGTCTTTGTTTATCAGAATGTCATGAATCAGACAAAACAGTGTTGAATGAACAGAACAACCCGCTATTAATATTGTTTATTCTTTACCTCAATAATTTTTCATGAATTCTTCATAACCTAAATGATTACTTTTATAACTGGAGTCAACTTCGATGGCATCCTGCTATTATGACTGATACTGTTAATTTTAAAAGTGTGGTTCGTACATTGGTTTATCAGCTTTATCAGACCCTGTTGTATGATGTGAAGTAGGTAATCTGTCATAATTATTATTTTATTTTAATCAGATCAGACTTTGTGGGTTACCACTTTGACGAATAGTTGTTGAGTTTTACTTCAGTCCCTCCCCCTGCCCTCTACAGACTTTACATCATAGAACAGGGTCAGATAGTCTTTTATACATAACCGACTGAATACTTCAACTCTTCCTCCCAGTAGTCTAAAACACGTTATCTTTTCCTCTTCCTCAGTGACATAACTCTCCGATACAAAGAGACTCGCAGACGTAAACAGGAGGCTCCTCTCGGCAACGGCAGCTCGTCCACGCCGTCCGGACGCAGCAAACTCAACGGCAGCTCGGACACACTCAGGCAGAGGAAGTCCTGAGGTCGACCCGCCAGGAAATGGACTATAGTTAAAAAACAAAAAACTGTAGTGAATCGTGACAATAGCTAAAGACACAGTAGACTGCAGCTGTGGCCACAAACAGGGCTGCCGCCATTTACCTCATTGACTTTTTAAGAATGATTAGATTATGTATATGATAAGGTGTGGATATATGGATGGGGATAAGGTGTGGATATAAGGGGAAATACACTGAATATATTTCGAGGGAGAATAAACAAAAATGGCCAATAACCATTTTCTCATCTGCACTGTCTGACATGAGAACAAGCCAATATTGTGATTTGGGTGAAAAAAAATGGGGAAATGTAACTGAATCTAATCTAAATCTAGTTTTATATGCAGAAAAAGGCACATATTGAAGGAAATGGGCCATATTTTTTGTTGCATATTATATTCATTTTGTTACTATATAATCTCAAATACGTCATACAGTCTTACTTTCAAAATCCTGGGAGTATCACCAACAACGTCCTCAACAAAACCTGGAATCCCTGTTTTCTATGTATTTATTGTGAGACCGGACCTTCATCTGCACTGAATCTGATCTTTGTAGTCTGAAAAAGCCTTGAAACATTGAACACTATGAACAGGATTTCCATTTGTTGAATATATTTTTGTGCTTTGGTGCAGATGAGTAATGAAGACTAGAGCTTAAAGTCTGTACAATTTATTTATGACTGATCTCAACTACGGTTATTGTCCACTGCTATTGCTCTAGCACTTTGGATTTAAAGGGGAACAATGCAAGCAGCAGAAGAAGAAGAAATTCAATCAAAATCACACAAACAAGTTCAAAACAAAAACACCAGGTCTGCGTTGTTCCGATGAGGCTCTCGACATTCTTGCAGGGCTGCTTTTCACCCCAAAAAACTGTGGAAGGTCAGAGAAGCTTCATTCACCCCACGACGAAGTAAAAAAAGCGCCAATATTCCAGCATCTTTATTACATTTAGTCCATTTTTACTATTTCTACAGTTTTGTTTACATCTCAAAGACAAAACCAGCTTTATATTTTTCGTGTTTTTTTTTTGTTGTTTTTTTCATTCCACGACAGTCCGAGGTTTAGTCCTTGAGGCTTCGATCGAGTTTGTACAAAAATTCAATTGATGAACATAGATGTAAATACTGTAGTTGGCGGGGTATAGCTTGGGGTGTCTTTATCTTTGTAGATGTGTCTCTATTGTAAAGGTGAATAGCTCTGAACACTAGATGAAAAGTGCAGCAAACTAGCCACAAATTGAAGACAATCATAAAAATCTTTGGCAAAAGCGGATCACGGCATTTGCGTTTCGTTTCGACCCTCTAGACAACCCTATTTCCTGTCTATCTATTTAGCAATCTGACTATACTATAAACATCCTCCTCATTCAGTCACACACCACCACATTTGAATTCTTTAATGATTTTTGTCTTGATCAACTCAGCCATGTACAATGTTGATTGAATGAGCCAAATCAGTGGCCATTTTTTAAGTCTGAGAATTAGATCAGCTCATGGTTTCACAGAGTTAGCCAAAGTTTAGATCTTATTTCTTCTTAAGCCATATTATTGCCATCTGCGCCCGTAGAGCTGCTCAAATGGCGGACGAACCTCGATTCAGTTCATTCATTTTAACCAAAGCAGACTTGACTTGATTGTAGCCAAAAAACAATGACTTGCCCTTATTGTACAGGAGCAGTGATACTGGGCCTGTATATATCTTTTGGGGCCGGTGAGAAACACATGATTAAAAATTTTCATTCCGATAGTTGAATTTCAATGTGTTTTGTCTTCTCTAAAATGGCAACCAAATCTTGTTCTCAAAGACTACATTTACCGTAATAATTTGCAATGTATGCTGTCTGTATGTGAATGTATTTTGTGATGAGAGCTCTGTAATTAGCAGAATTGTTGCTATATCCCAATTATCTATATAAACACTGAATATTGTTCGGATTTATACTGACTGGTATCTTTGCAGGCATTTCCATTATTATTATTTTCTAACAATCAATTGCAAAAGGCAAGCTACTCAAGTCATTCATAAAATTGAGGGTCGGGAATGGGGTCGATTTTAGCTACAGCCACCAGAGGGCAGTAATAGACTTGTATATTTTGTCGTTTGTAGTTGATTGAATCATTAGAAAGTCATTGAAAAAAGCCATGTTCGTGTCAATGTAAAAATGTGTAAAACGTCAACTTAAATCTGCTGCTGTATCATGAACGTTTTATAAGGTTTTCAATAAAATCAAGTGAAAAAGTGAGATGGCTGAGTTTATTGACCTATTTACCTCAAAAACTACAGGAAAACACGGGGAACAATTGATTTTGGGAGTGATCCAGATCACCGTCTGGATCCAGGATTTTGTCAAAGAATACAACAATTGAAGTCATTAATAGAAACCGAAAGAAGTCACTGTTTTAATTTTTTTTTCTGGAGGGTTGTCGAGTCCCACAGAAGGTTCTATTTAGTTTGTTTTAAGAGTGTACAGGAGAAATGTACTGCCTTGGCGGAGGTCTGCGTTTCTAGTTTTTGATGTGCGTTGGAAAAAAGTGCTGGTGATATTCTTAAAGTATTATTTTTTATATAGTTATTTTTATATATATTCACACTTATGCATGCTGATCTTTATCTTCTATTATTCATCTATTTTTATTTCGATTTTATTTTTGTATCCAGTCTGGGCAGCAAAGTAAGAATTTCAAACATGTTTCCTACTGTGCATGTGATAATAAACACTTTGAATCTTGAATCCTAGTATTTTTACATGAATGTAACTCAAGCCTTGGTTAAAGTACACTCCATAGGTCAGTTGTGCACAGTTGCTGATAATTCATGAATGGATGCAATATATATATTTTTTCTCTTTCTTTTGGTCTAAAAGTTACAAAAAGAGTTGTTTCTGCAGTGACTTCCTTGATAGAACCATTACCCAGAGTATAAAGCTTCATTATGGGTGGGACAAACTAGCATTATATCAAGTTATTTGTGGAGATACTGTATTGAAATGGCAGGCTGCTATTTTGGAATGTTGTATATTTCACAAATATAAAATCTGGCAGTACACACATTGTATTTCTCATTTTGAGTTTTAATTGTTGTAATTATTAAATTCACCATTTAATTTTAAAAAATCAGTTTAAATTCTCCATCAATTCCTTTAAAACATTTGACATATCGTAGGTTATATCGTATGGGAATATAGCCATATTGAGATATTAACGGTATCGTGAGCCATGCGAATCATGATTGGTTCCCAGCCCTGGTCTTTATACTACATTCACAGATTATTCCAGATATAACAAAGTGGGCAATTATCTTTTTCATAACCAGCCAGAGGAAAACCAAATGACAAAAATTAAAGAGTCATTCAAAAACAGCACCATGTATTTACTCTGGATATCTCGGTCTAAAATGAAATATCTGAAACTTGGAAATTCTGTGACAATATTAAAAAATGAGGAAAAATGCAAACCAGTCACTGATATAAAAAGGCTGTGCACTCTCATTTATTGCATAGTTTTTAGGTAAAGCATTTGATTAAATACAAAAAACCCACAGTCCTGACTTGCATAGACCAGCTCTTTTCTCAATGTCTCTAGTGCGAACACAGTCTTTGGAGTCTGGAGCAGCTGGAGTGATCAACAAAGCATCTAAACTTCAGTAAAATAGCTCAAGTCTATGGAGAAAATGCATAAAATTATATAATAAAGCAGGCATAACCAATTGAAAGGTCCATGTTACGCTCCGGTCTAGAAATATTGATTGTCTGCATTAGTTTTATATAACACTGAGCGTTTAATCTTTGGTGTCAACAGGCACAGTGCAAAATCTTATTAATGTGCTTTTTGTATTCTCCTCGTACAAACATCTTCAAAGTCAATATTAAAGTCTCTGAATAAAATAATCATTTGCAAACAGTTATAAAAAGTAGAAAAGCAAATCTAATCAGTAACTATCCAATAACTTAAAGGTGTCGTCTGTAATAATTCAATTTTTTTTTACAAAATGCTTTATCTGACCCTGTTCTATGATGTAAAGTAGGTAATCCATCCATCCATTTTCTTCCGCTTGTCCGAAACTGGGTCGTGGAGGCAGCAGTCTACGCTGGGAACTCCCGCCTTCGACCACCGCCTGATCCACATTGCCCCATGTTACCTCCCGCGGGTGGTGGGTCCACGGGAGAAGTAGGTAATCTGTCCTAATTATTATTTTACTTTAGTCCCTCCCCCTGGCCTCTACCACAACATCCAATCAGACTTAGTGGGCTACCATTTTGACCAATAGTAGTGGAGTTTTACTTAAGTCCCACCCCTGGCCTCTACAGACCACCTACTTTACATGTGGGTTACCATTTTGACCAATAGTAGTCGAGTTTTACTTTAGTCCCACCCCCGGCCTCTACAGACCACAGACCACCATAAATGCATCTTATTTGAGGAAACTTACAGAGTATACCTTTAAGGCTGCATCCACACTAGAGGGGGAAGTGTTAGTTAATCACTTTAGGTAAAATAGACAGAAAAATATTTATATATATTTTTATATATATATCCACAAAGACCAATCAAAAAAGCTAATACTTTCACATGTTAAACTGAAGTTTCAGATTAGGGTTAAATCTAATTGAGTCACAGTAGGGTTCTGCAGCATGTTAAGAGGGGTGTGAAATTGCAATCTCTAATGTGACCACTAGGTATCGCCAAAAGGCTAAAAAATGGGTAGGAATTTCAGAGACTCTAGTCCTGTCTCCTGACTTTCATATGAACTACAGTTTTGTTCATAATGGCTTGCAAATGATATTTCTAAATCCATATAATATAAAAAACAGATTTTTTCCAGTTTAATACTTTATAGTTTTTAGCTTGTTAATTAATCTTCCACTGTTGTAGCTGTCGTCATATGGGCATACATACTGGTGCCTGTTCAGACTTTGTTCAAAACTAGTGGAATGCATTTATTCACACAAAAAAAAATATAACGATAATGAAATCTGGTCCATTTGATACCTCAGTGTGAACGCAGCCTGTGTTGTCATACAGTAGCTGCCCGCTTTTTCAGGTCCAAAGAAATCAAATTTTCAGTTATAACAGTCTTGTTTTCACTGGAGAGGTACAATAAGGGGCTACAGCATGGTTTAGTTCAGCGATCTATACGGATTTGAGAGATGATGACAATAATAAATATGAACAAACTGGGTGTTGTACTGCAGTAAAGCTTAGTGCCAGTGTTAAGGTTTTATTCTTAGATTTTGGTCAAATTATTTTGGAAACAATTTGATGTCACGTACTAGCTGAAAAGTCTTGCAAAAGTCTTCACACTCCTGAGCATTTCTCCTTATAAACGTGGGTTCAGTCAAGTTACATCATTTGCCAACAACTATAAGAAAGATTCTACATTTTTTTAATTCGATTTTTTATGACACTATGACATTTAAATTGTATTTGAATTTTGATTTGACCCTTATTTAACCAGGATAGTCCCATTGAGATTCAGAATCTCTTTTTCAGGAGAGTCCTGGCCTCAACGGGGAACCTGTTATACATGTTTTTAGTGGTAGGGTAAACCGGAGTTCCCGGAGGAAACCTACACAGACACGGGGAGAACACAGAAAGGCCCCGACTGCCCGGTCCAGGAATCGAACCCGGGACCTTCTTGCAAGAGTGCTAACCACTGTGTCATCTATGCAGCGTGAAGGCAACTAATGGACTAAGACCTCACTGACCGTCCACACCATACCTCTCCAGTGTAAATACTACTAAATCGACCCTCTGTTTTTACCCCTAGGACCTCACTAGTTTGAAGCCCTGCCCAGTATCAAGTATCGCCGGGGGAAACCAGGTAAGCTTGATCCTCTTCACACACCTGAGACAGACCCCACACAACCACAACACGTCCAGCCCGCTACACCACAAGGCCAGCTGCACCACCGGGAAGGTCATCCGTGGGAAGTACGCCCCCCAGTGGTTCGTCATGTCGCTGCCCGTGGGTAAATGTAGTGTATAATCGGCCCATTGTTTAGACAGACCGTAGACCGCTCTGACCGCCCTTCCCCGATCTGACCACCGGATGTCGCTGTGGGGGTTGCAGTTGTATTCCACCCATTGGGATGTGAAGTCGCCCAGCTGTGGGACGTCCTCTACGGAGACGTCCGAGGGTTTGGAAAAAGTGGCACCTTGAATGGCCACATGTACGCCCTCCAATCGCTTCACCTCTTGGACCCAAGGCACAGAGCTGTCACAATCCAAAACCAACATCAGACGAGAGCAGAAGGTTGCGTTCTTCTCTCTCCACCAATCGATGATCTGGTCCAGACGGAGAGTATCCCCTCCTAAGAACATGTCGGAACAACAAAATCATATGGGTTAATAACACATTTCAGGTCATTTTTAGGTTTGCACAATGGATTGTAAAACTAGTCCTGTGCTGTCGTCCCCGACGGCAAGGTGTATATCGGCGAAACGGCCCCATACGTCTGCCCCGTACGTCTGCCCCGTACGTCTGCCCCGTACGTCTGCCCCGTACGTCTGCCCCGTACGTCTGCTACAACTGTAAGCAACGGGCACCTTAATCACTTTTTTGATTTGTCTGGATGTTTGTGAAGAATGTTTTTGCCAAATTTAGAAAATTCCCTAAAGCTGCATTCTTCTTTCAGTCTATAGGGGGCGCTATA
>JAVQKC010056546.1:0-30288 GCA_036025475.1 Philypnodon macrostomus
CAGGCCCAGGCGGAGTCAGAGGTCACGCCCAGGTGAGTCAGAGGTTCACGTCCATGCCAATCAGAAGGGCTGTCAGCAGGTCAGCCCAGGATTATTGTGGGGCAAAGGCAGCCCTCACACCTCATAATAATTACTTGCTTTGCACATCCTGCACCATGTACGCTTGCTTCCCATTAAAACTGAATACCACATGAGCTCAGTCGGTGGAGTCCATGATTGTCGTGAGTTCGTGTCCGGCTCACGGCAGTGTGCCTAGTGTCACTGATGGATGCCCTTTCAATAAGCCAGTCTGACGTATCATATTTGTGCACCAGCATCATACCGCCCACATACCTATTTTTCAAAAGCTTTAGGCTATTGTGGACACACATACAGTTTATTTTAAACAACCTTGGCTGGACAAAGTGCTGTAGGACTTTTATGAGTGTGCATTGTTCTGTCAACATCCTGAGAGCCCATGTTTCTCAATGATGATTCAGAAGGCTTTCAACTTAAATCCCTGTTGGTCTTTGTGGAGGAAGATTCGCTGGCTGACTTTCTGAGTTCTCTCCAGGGTCTGTTTGTCTCTGTCTGTGCAATAGTCCGTATCCTCACTTCAAACTAGCACTTCAAAGCAGCAAGGAGCAAATCATAGTAATTACTTTAAGAGTACTTAGTGCCACTTGTTCATTGTCTTTACGTCCTGGTACACATTACTCAATTAAAGCCTGTCCCTAACAATGTAAGTGGACTTCATTGACAAAAAAATATACTACTGTGCATTTGTTAGACAGCGAGAAGCTACTATGAACTGCAAACCAGACTGAGCAATAAGTGAGTAAAAGTGTGACTGGGGTATCATCAAAATGTATTCTTCTCATAACAGCTTTGACAGTTATTTTTATTTATTGAAAAGGCTTCCTACTGAGATGCAAATTAGTGTTCTACTTTTAGACAAGTTAGTTCAGAAGCTTTCTCTTTTGATGTGTGGTTGCAAAGGGCACCATATATTTTCTTAGGGATCAGTAACCAGCTTGGAGATGCAGACGGGAGTAGTGACACAGATAGAAGAAGACACTTTCCACTTATCATTCAATATATTAAACACCCATCCATCCATTTTCTTCCGCTTGTCCGAAACCGGGTCGCAGAGGCAGCAGTCTAAGCAGGGTACTCGGGCCCGATCCACATTGCACCAGCCCTTTTAAGGGTACCTCCCCAGGTGGTGGGTTGAAGGGCGAGCATCTACCCACTGCACCACCGCTGCGGCTAATATATAAAACAGAGGAAAGATATCTGGTATCCACATTATGTAATAATTCGGCATTATGTAACAATCTTCCAAAATGTAAACTTTTGCATTTTGTAATAACTCTCAAAATGGAATCCAAACACCTCATTAGCTGGTACATCTTCACCAAACTACTTGCAGATCAGCTTTAGGTTCATTTGAGCAAATGCACTTCTAGTCATGTGTCCCTGGTTCTTTTAATTAGGAAATGATGACTCCCTCACCTTTAATCATTGTATGTAGTCACTACAGTTGTTTATTGAACTCTAATGATTACTGGAGGCATGTGTAGCTTTGGGCTTTCTGAGAATTAATTTGCACCCACTGCATATCCTAAATGAACACCATCATCCCCCTAAAATTAATTACCATAGAAAGACAGACACCTTTTTAATAAGCAAATCTACCATTTGCACATGAATACTTGAACACTTATGCCCCCATTTGCACATGAATAATTATACTGTACCTGATGAGTAACCTGTTTACATACAGTTGCATGTAACTGATTGAATGTTTACATCACTATCATCATGCACATGTAACTGTACTTGCCTGGTTATAGGGATTTACTTGCACCTTCACAGCCACTGTTTACCGCTGACATAACAGCTAATGTAGCACATATATATGTATATAGTCTTCAACTTTTTATATATATATATATATATATATATATATATTCATATTCTCACTTAGGCATGCTGATCTTTAGTTTCTACTATTTTATTGTTGGCATCCAGTCAGGGCAGCAAAGTAAGAATTTCATTGTGCAGGGAAACATGTTTCTTACTGTACATATGACAATAAACACTTTGAATCTTTGAATCTCAGTGAGTCGCAGGGCCAACATCACCAGGCAATAACAGAAAACCCCATCCACAGCCATTAACCATATACCATCTTCAAATCCATTTACCTTTACCCATACATGGATGTTTTCAGACGTGAAAGAAAGCTAGAGTAGCCAGGGAGGGCTTCTAAACTAAAGCACCACACATTGTCCACATATTCTTTTATTGTGCCCCAAAAGAGCAGCTGCAGTCTGAAGACCCAGCTGTAAACTGAAGGGACTGAAACAACCTCACTGCTTTTAGCCCCTAAGGCTCTGCAGTGGTACCTGGTGCAAAGAGCTTTAATAATGACACTTGTTTGAATCCTGGAACAATGAGCAGCAGCTACAGGGGCTAGGCTTAACCCGACTGTGACAGACGTGTAAAGGGAACACAAGCACGGGGGAAAAAAGCAGGCATTTCAATAAAGTCAACAAGCTGGAATAAAACGCAGAAAGCCTGGGAATGTTAAACATGTGAATCTAAATGCCTAGGGCTGCAAGATATTAGAAAAACAATCAGTATGCAACGAAAATATCATATTATGGACATTTTGAACTAGCAGACCAGCAGAAAAACAAGGACTACACTGAAAACTAAATGAGGTTTTGGTTGGAATGCATGTCATATATGGACATACATAGCAGATCAAATGGACTACTTGGCTTGTAAAGAGTGCATTTTGGGTAACCAAAACAGGTTTGAAGTATATTTGGCAGGTCTCATAATACATCAAGCTCAACATATTAATTTTGCGTTGTACCAGTTAGTGAGTGTGATGCAATGGGCAGCAAATAAACACAAAGTTGATGCAGGCTATAAGGAGCAGCCGATGTAAGTAAGGAATTGAGCATTTTTTAAAAGGGTTACACTGCGATAACTAGATACATATCTGGATGAGAGCTCTTGTGGTAGGTTCCTCGTCTGCAGTGGTCAGTATGTATCAAAAATGGCCCAAGGAAAGAATAGTGGTGAAGCAAGTGGGTATCCTGAAATGCTAGACGACTTTAGAGCTATTAATGCATACAAGGAACAAAAGTGATGGGGAAAATAAGCATTTCAATTAAGTCAACAAGCTAGACTAAAACACAGCAAGCCTGGGAATGTTCCACAAGAATCTAAATGGCTTACAAATGAAAAGTCGTCCCATTTTCACCTCGGATGCACCACAATCTATATTAAAGGCAGGCTCAACATACAGAATACATTTCACCTGTTGCACATTTCCACTGATTAGTCTAGCTCTAATCACAGCTGCAGTTTCTTGGGCTGCTCAGTTGATTGCGTTGCAGCTGGGTATGGGCAGCTGGGGAACCTACTCACCTACTCATGTCACAAAATGAATTGTTATCAACTGTAAGGACATCTGGTTCTAAATGGTATGAGAAAAGCAGCGAAAGTCTCCAAAGCAGATTGTGAAAAGGGCATTAACTAATCATTGTAATAAGTCGGATGGTTTGTGCCCATTACATTTGGGGCTATATTGTTAGAGTGAGCGGAAAGTACTTAGAAGTATTTTGAGTCAAGCATAGGTTGATAAGATTTTATTTAAGCTATTTTTTATTTTATTTTTTATTTTTTTCTTGTAAAGTAGATGTTCCAAAATAGTGACCCCGGACCCTAATGTAAGTCACAAAGAGGTTAAATATGGTATTTTTTGGGGGGATGCACTGCATATCTATGTGACAGTGTGGATATCAAGTCAAGTCAAATTTATTTATATAATACGACCATATTAGTCCTGTCCTCAGGTCTCTGCACTGGCTTCCTGTCGCTCAGAGAATAGACTTTGAAACAGCTCTGCTTGTGTATAAGTCTCTCCATGGCTTAGCACCAACGTACCTCTCTGACATGTTGGTCCCATATGAACCATCTCGGACCCTGAGAACATCAGGCACAGGCCTTCTGCTGGTGCCCAAAGTCAGGACTAAACATGGTGAAGCGGCGTTTCAGTTTTATGGAGCTAAAGTCTGGAATAGTCTCCCTGAAGATGTTAGACTGGCCTCTACTCTTACAATGTTTAATTCCAGGCTGAAAACTGTTCTGTTTAGCTGTGCATATGACAACTGAATGTGGTTCTTATCTTCAAACTAAATAAATAAAATTAAATTAAATTTAATTAATCTTAAAGGTACTGATTGCTGTGTTTTTAATTGTATTATATTCTTTAAATTGTCTTTTCTGTAAAGCACCTTGAATTGCCTTGTGTATGAATTGTGCTATACAAATAAACTTGCCTTGCCTTGCCTACATGATAAAAGTCACTACATTTTTTTAGACTCATGAACCATACCAACTTTTCCCCTTTTAAGTTTACTGCCTACAAGATTTGTGCGCCATTATTATTAATATTATTAATATTCAAAAGCCAGCCATGATGTTATCGAAACCTCCTATTTATTTTATTTAGTTTGATTCTATGTCAAAATATTGGGCTGCTCTCTTAAAGACATGTAATACGCAGCTAAGTATTGTCTAACTGCTCTGTAATGGCTATAATGTAATATAATATGGATTTGTTTTGTGTTATGGTACCTTCCCCGGGGCAGCTCTCCCTCTTCTCTTTTCCAGCGAATGGTCGGAGTGGGGTCCCCATGCACCTCGCAGAAAAAGTCCACCGTATCATCCGCTAACACGACCTGGTTCACCGGCTGTTTGGTGAACACTGGCCTCTCTGGAAAATACGGAGAATTCACGCCACACAACGGTTAATATGAACTTGAATTATGTGTGAAGAATAATATACAATGTGCACGATGGTGACGAAGATAAGAATAGCAAGAATGGCAGGGTTAAGCTCGGTGTGTGGGAAAGTGGATTCTCACTGTAATGCACCGAAGCCCGCTGGAGTTTGCAGCTTTAAGTGTGAGATTAATTACCAAACTTAAAGCGTAAACAAAGTTTTGAATTGATGGAGCTTCTTAAGAGGTAACTGCAGGTTATAGCAAAATAAGAGTAATAGCGCTGAGACATAGATAAACTGAGTGGACTGGGATTCTATGATTTAATAGCTATTTAAAGCAGGTTTTATCTCCTTAAGTTAAATAATGGGTCGAATGAAGTTAGTTACTATAAATGTGCAATGTAAACTTGAGCCATTAGTCTAACCCATGTGGCTAACTTAACGCCCATGAGCCAGCAATGACCTTCTGCATTTTACACTTAAAAGCAAGGAAAGAGTGCACGTTAAGCTAAAGAAGAAAAAAATACAAATAAATGCTTGGTTATATCATGTACGGTAATAACTTTATTATGAGTAGACATAGACAGACTTCTAGAAACTTTGAGCCTTGAGGTGGGGTATGCCAGATAGCCAGAGGGCTAACACAGCCAACCAATCACTCCCACATTCATTCATTCATTCATGGGCAATTTAGATTGACTAATTCTCCAACATGTGTATGCACGGGTGGTCGCTACTTCATATAAAAAGTCATAATCACCAAATTTTACTACATTAAAGATGATTGGATTAATGGGTTAATTGTAAGGCTTTGTACTTAAATCAGTGAGCTCTTAATGCTATTCCTAGCAGTGTAACCTGACATTAAATTGAGTTGGATGTAGTGAAAAATGTGAACTAGAAACTCCGCCTCTGTGAATTAATCAAAGTGCAGAAAGAATGGCATATGGGCAGTGGCAAGGAGTATCGCCGGTTATAGTGGGGGGTGGTATAGAGGTCTGCAGAGAAAATATCAATTTTCTATCTATTTCCTGAAATCAATACCGGCTTTCAGTTCACTTATGTGGCCCGCTCTGCTGAGAAGTGCAGAGGAGGAGCGGGTTAGACGGGTCAGGAGTGCAAAGCAAAGGCCAGCAAACAGGGAAACATCCATCTTCTACTTTTCCAGCACAAACTGGAATACATCAAGAGAAAGCTGTATGCGTATATATTCCACTGGACTCACCGAATACAACTAATTCTGCCGGATCACTGTCCTTCTCTCCCACCATATTGGTTCCCACACACACGTACATCCCAGCATCGCTCTTCCTGGTGTTGGAGATCATCAACTTCCCACCTCGGATCTGGGGGGAAAAACACGGAAAGATTTGAAATGAACAGTAAAGAAATGAATGAAAAACAAGAGAAAGGGAGAAGTGTAGGTGGAAGAAAAGAGCAGATGATAAAAGACAGATGAGCACAGCTTTGAAAGGGGATATTGAGGTATGTTGGAGGAGACACCAGCTTGTGACAGATGGGCCCGTCCACTCGTTCAGGACATATTTGACAATGGCTATAGCTCCGGGCCAATCGCCATAGGAACATCTTCCATGGCTCCGTTTGGAAAAGGTAAAAGGACTGATTCATCTTTTGATTTAGCAAAACTATCCTCCCTCCTAACATTTGCAAGGACATGACAATGGGTTTTTGCCATTTGCTTCAGTGAATATGCTTTATCAACAGCAATCAATGCAGTCCAGCCACTAGATTGTTTTTCAACGATCAACATTGGATGGAGCGGTATTGATGGAGATACTCAATACTCAATAGCAACAGAAAATTACGTTAAGAGATGCAGAAGATACAAGAATTATCTAAGTAAACATTATTGGATACGGAAAGTAATGTTATGTGTATAGCCCTGTGAAGGATTTTGTAAAAAAAAATATATATATATATATATTTACTGAATTTATTAGACAGAATTGAGCTAAACAGCATTGTTAATAAACCTGTATCCTCTTGTAGTCAGATAGGATAGGATCTGGATTCACTGATAGATATAGATGTGACTCTTAGCATATAGCTAGTTGTTGTGTTCTCTACCAATGTTGCTAATGTTCTCTACCCATGCACTGACATTACAGACAACACATCTGATTGTTTACAAACTTACCGTGATCCTCTCATCGCGGTCGTTCACTTTGATGTTGTTCCGCTTCCATGAGATGGTGGGCTCGGGGTGACCTCTGGGGGGAATGCACTCCATGACGGCCGGTTCACCTGCTGCTACCACCACATCGCTGGGGGTCTGCCGGAAGTCATCTCTCAAAACTAGCGGAAAAAGAAAAGGTACATGTATTAGACACTGCAGAAAGAATCAAATCAATACTGATGTTATACAGACGCCTGACCTTTCCACTCGTGACAACATTAAAATTAAAAACGATCATCACTCATCATGTCTGGCAGGCTGGATTATACCCAGCATACGTGGACAGTAGAGATAGTGATACGACATAAATAATCAAATTTAACATGGCGTCTCCCTAAGGGTCTTCATTGAGTCGGTGTCTTATGCAGCATTGCAGCACATCAATAATATAGGCTCTAGTAGCGGACACACACAAAGGGGATGAATTATTCAAACTAGCCCACACATACAACAAGCAGCAAGGTCCCTTGGTGAATACATGGGCATAAATCCACTTGCGGTCAACAAAACAAGCCGCTATCCAAACAAGTACAAGACAAAGATCAACAACACTCTCTCCAGGAAGCTCATTTCAGTTTTGGAACATAACCACCTTTCCTCATTCATAAAACATTGGAAGATTTTTGTGTAGTGAATCACCTCAAAATCCTATACCACAGTTGTCAACATCTTGTGGACCATACCTGAAGGCATGGGGCTTTTTCTTTTCTCTCAAGCCAGTCTCTGGAGCTCTGCAACCTATCAGATTACACGTGTGGAGGATGGTTTTATAGTTAAGGATGATATACTGACAACAGCAGTCTGCCAGGGGAGGCCAAAGCCATACAGGCCTGCAGGCTACAAAGTCTGGCCTAAGCCACTCCAGAGATTTACAAAGAGGCTTGGCCAATCCGATGGCTTCTGTGGCATTCCTCACCGGCTCAAATGTACTCTTTTCAGACAACATATCTACTTTTTAAACTCCAAAAGTTAGAAAGTTTAAAGATGCACTACTTCATTTGAGAAAAAAAATGTTTAGAATAAAAAGTACATAACATTCTGTATTCTGTCTAGAGAATAATTAGCCTGTACCAGCACAGAGCAATCACATCAGGTCTGCTTCACTTAAGTAGTACTTTAGCATGTAAATAATATATTTAAAGTAAGTAAATAAAGGTATTTTGAATGATTGAGTAAGCACTATGACATCTGAAAAAATGAACCAAAAAGTAGCTATTCCAGCACTTTCTTAAGTCTGTTTACGCAGCAAAACAGCATCAAACAAGTCCAATAACAGCAATGCATTTACACAATATTTTCTGTAGCTTTATCACAGCTTTTTGGTTGAAACAAATGTCTCTCAGTGAGATTTGGGTATCAATGCAGGTCTATTAATTAATGCTTAGCTGATTTGCATGCATTTTGGCGACCTCACTGATTAAATTAATAAGTCATACGGCTGTACCACTCCCCAGTCACGTCTCTGTCGGGACACAGACAAAGAGAAATCTTACTTTCTTTAACCTTAAAAGAGGAAGTCAAGTCACAAAGAGTTGCTCTAATTTCCTCTGACTTCTTCACTGATGTTGGAACGCCACCGCCACTAAAAAGCTGTCAACCTTTTTTTGAGCACTCACTTTGTTTAAAATGCTCTTTAAAGTACAAACAGACAGAAAGACTTACGACTCCAGAATTAAATACTGTATGCAGTATTTATCTTGAGTTCTGTATTAGCACAACTATAGTACAATTTAATGAACTATATAAATGAATGAACAACAAACACAAAATTCAAAATATTATCATGTGTGGTTTGTTAAAACTTACAGTATACAGGTTACTCAACAGAAAATGTAACACAGTGACTGCAGATAGTCACTTGCCTCTGTACCAATGTGTAGCCACACTGATAAAACTATAAGACACATCATGAATGTGAGAGTAATATAACAGGGCAGTGGTGGAGGGTCACTGTCCCATCTGATTAATGACCGCTCTTCCATAATGACAGCACCCACAGGCCCACAAAGCCCCGGGACATTAGTATGATCATCTGCACCCATTTATCTATCCATCCATCCAGCCCACCACCCATATGAATGCCCGAACCCACTTTTGAGAACATTTCTTTATCTGAAGTACCTTGGCTGGTGTGGAAAATTTATCGCATCTTGGTGTCAGGCTGCACGCCTCAGGACTCATTTCTCCAGTTGTCAAGATAACGTAGCGTCCTTTTTGAATGAGACTGTGTGTGGGTGTATGTGAAGAGATAAATCTGCCTGTTCTGTTTGTAATCAAGGTCATGGGAGACGGCCACATCACTGTTTAAGGAGGGAAGGGGAGATTTTTCATTTCCTCATTAGTTAACAGGGCCTACGCTTGGCTGTGTGCTGATAAAATACACTATTCACTCTTGCCTTTTGACCCGGTATAGTGTTGGATTTTTATTATCTGGATTTTTAAGTGATGATATTGCATCTTAAGGATATACTTAGTCTAACATTCAGTGGCCAATTACTTGGCAGAGTACATTTGGGGTCCTCCTTTCTAATCCTACATTGATAGGCCACACCCCTGACTTACTGCTACCACCTCTCCAATCACTATTCCCACCGTATTACGGACCCCGGACCAAATTGTGCGTGAGCCCGTCCCGTCACGCAAGGGACAGGGGAAATGTGACGGTTGGCTGCACCCCAAGCCACAGGGTTAAAGGCGCACCGCGATGACCTGTCACACACCATCCGCAGATCATGGCTCCTGGGGCCCCTGATCTTTCCTAGTCTGTCCTCTCACCACATCTGAGCTGAACAGCCACTGCTGAAGTTTATTAGACACTGGCAATTACCCATGCGGCCCTTGGGGGCCCATATTAAGTGGGTGCACTTTGACCCCCTCTTAAAACCCCTTCAACAAAGCCACAGTAATCCGCCGCAGTGAGCCTGAAAGGTGTGCTTTAATCAGAGCACTGACACTCAGTAACACACGGATAAGCTCTGAGGACGCCAACTGCATAAATACCAGATATGGATCTGTTTGCACTCAAACATCAAATATGGCTCGGTAACTTACACCACTAAATGGGCAGCGGAGCAAATTATCAAAACAGACACACCATGGAATAATTTAGCAAGATTTAGAAAGCTGGACAAATCAGATAAGACTTCGGGAAACAGACACTGGATATCCAAAGCTTTCATAGTTCTGATTTGAAATGGATTTGTACCATTGCCAACAGGACTTTAAACAAGACTATAAACATACCTACACTGTTCCAATCCTTGTGTATCAGACATTTTTGAAACATAACCCTCTCTCCAAACAAACAAGCTCTGCCCTTTATTGAGCAGATCACCCGTCGTTGATACATACAACCATTAAGATCTTGACAATCATATCTCACAGCACAATCTTTTTGGCTTCTGGTGTTTGTGGCAGATTGCATTGAACAATGACACAGCCATCAGTCACAGGGCGAAACTAATGACAGCCACCTGTGTGTAGCATTCATCAGCCTGTGGCCCACACTGACGGAGGGACCAGCCACAAATTACAATCATCCAAAAAATATGAGCAAATTAAATCTATTTATTCGCATAGTGTGTTATTACATTATTTGTGATAGCTACAGTTGTGTGATTTAGCACATGGCCCTGGTGTATATCAGGGCATCATTTTAGCATTTAATTGGACATAAAAAACACCTTTGGGGCCGGGCTAGGGCTCACTTTTAATTAAATGGCTTTATCGGCGTCATTAATGTTCAGAGTGCCGTGTGGATGTGTGACAGCACCCCCACCCCAACCTTCAAGAATAAATATTCAGATGGCGAAGACAGGATGACGGATAGTCCCCTGGCTGCGGCGTGTAGAGAGGGGAAGGGCCCCAGGTTCAAGCTTCACTCTGAAGCCGGTCATCTGTCAGTCCATCAGCTTACAGCTTGTCGACATCAGGCAATCAGCTTTCAGTAGCCACGCATTATAGTTTGGGCTGTGACTATGAACCCAATCTCCAAAATAAAATAAGTCAATGTTATGTTTTAGAAAGATGTGTATGGTAAACGCAACAAGCATGTAGTAAAGTAATACAATGGGATATCTAGGTAGGATATAAATCACATCGTATCTACGTGTGTATTTATATAACAATTGTTTTTGTTTGTTTTTGTTTGTTTGGACATTCTATTTTAACAAAGCTTGGCTGTTGAGAATACAATATATTTTCACGTCTCATAATTTGTAAACATAAGGAAATTATGAAAGTATATTAACATTCTGCATTTTACATACTGTACTCATGTTATAAGTCATGAGTGTCATGAGTTTTAATGTATTTATTTATTTTAAAGGGACAATGCACATTAATGAACATCAGCACAAAAATACAGGTGTAAATGTGCCAAAGTTAGCGTACAGCTAGTTTACATTCGTAGTCCCTTAACATTAAGGACATACACAAGAGTTAAGCGTTAAGAGTATTCACAAATGGTTAGGTATAATTGTTTTTGTTTTTTTACTTCATTTACTAATGTTGTAATATACATTATTGTAAATGAATGTTTTAGGCGCAAGGAGGACCTATCACACGCGAGTTTCCACACGGACGCTATTGAGTGACGGACTCCTGCAGTACATTTCCAGCTCCAGGCTTAAAAATGTTAGACATAAAACACGGCGGAGATGTAGTTGGATTAAATAAAGCCCGGGGCAGAGTAACTTCATACTTCTGAAATGTTTTAAATAATAATTTATTATTCAGGGTGTTCAAAGGTTTCAGTTTTATTTTTGATGAACATCAAACACATGTTTAATTGGTACAGTGTATTTTTCACACACACAAAAAAACAGAACACATACACAGATCTCTTTTATATTTAGCCTAAAAAACAGATAATGTTTTGTTTTTTAATTAATATATTTTGCAATTTATTTTTTTCAACTTTTTTGTAACGAAATTGGACCAAAAATGTACCGAACCGAAATGTATTTTATTTACACACACAGGCATATAGTTTCATATTACTTTAAACCTTAAACATCAGAAGTGCTGGGAGACCAGGCTGGCTGCTTTATCAGTTGATCAAGAACCCACCCATGTTCCCCTGTGCTCCCTTTAGGTGTGACATGAGGCAATAACATGGAAAGCACTCTCATTATCCCGAGTGGCCCCCCTCCGATCACTATCAGCCATTATCCACAGATGAAACGGCCCGGGCAGGATATTGGTGCGGCGTATTCACTTGGGGTGCGAAAAGGACAGTGTATGGAGGCTGGGGGGAACTCATAGTAGTTGGAGACAGATGTCCAGCCCACAAAACCCCCACCCAAATACAAACACAAGGCAGGCGTTCAGGCAGCTGTACCACCAATTGCAACGACACTACTACTACTGGCACAATAAAAGTGATTGTAAACCCCCTAAGGTGTTTCAACACAGTCTCAAAGATCTTACCACTGCTTTATCAGCACTTTCTGACAGTTGACCTCTGAACGTCCACCTTCTTTTCGGGCATAAAGTGTAATTCCATTTTTAATATCTCTGTCGTATGGCTCTTCGGCCTGCGTTAGTCTTTTTTTACGGCCTTGAGTAAATGGCGTAACATTCTTTAGCTCTCTGGCCGGTGGAATGAAGCCAGGTTCATGGGTTCTTAAATGAATGAAGATTGCGGCGCAGGCGGGGCATTTCAATTACCTCTTACGGGAGCCCGGAGAGGTCACCTTCTTGAGACCAGGTCTGGGGATGGGCTACACACACCCTGCCCTTTAAATGCAAGCTGTTCATCAATCTACTACATCAGATATCATAGTAAAATGGGTTGGAGATCTAACTGTACAGTCACTGCAATGAGTCTAATACTTTCTTCGTTTTGTGGCCATTATAAGTTATAGTGGGTAGACAAACCATAACAAACAATGAATAAACAATGCTATTTTTAGCTATGCAAGTATTTTGAGGGCAGCAGACAGAGTTTTTAAGCCATGAAGCAAACATTTATGGTTACGGTGGTTTAACATTCATACTCTGCATCCAAAATCATAATAAAGGCTAGATGCTAATTAGCTTGAGTTCCAAAATGTACTTAATCTTCAAGAAGCCTATTATTCTATATGTTTACATTGTTAAAACTGCAAACTACACTTTTAACTTTTAACATACTGAGTCTTAAAATGACTGTTTAGGCCATTTTAACTATCTATTTGCCAACTACATGTTAGCATAAAAATGGCTAATTTAGTTGTGATGGGGAACGCTAGCTCATTTTGTCTTATTATTTTGGCATTGGGAATACATAGCATTCACTTTATCTCCCTGTTTGGGTTTCTTTAGCCCACCGAGAGTGCTGCTTAGTATTGTCAGCTGAGCCCATTTAGCAACAGCTGCCCCAACTCCACCCTCCCAATCCCCATACAGCTCCCCTCCCACCTTCACCACCTCCAGACCTGAGCTGACGACCATAAAGCAGCTGGTGCCACCGGCCATGCTGACAGCCACATGAAAAATAAGTTCTTCTCTTAGCTTAGAGAAGACCCTACAAGTCGAATCCTGCGCCCTTACCATTAAAATGTAAATGCTGCATCACTAATCCACAACCGATCGATAGGAAATCTTCCCTTTGTGTCTGTTTAGTGAAGAGATTCAAAATAAAATGCCCCCGAATTTGGCGTATGATAGAGTGCTATATTGTTTGCGAGATCGATCCAGGCCTGAACTTGACAGAAAATCTCTTTGGAGCAAATTACCATGATGTCAAAACGGCTTGGCATTTTTCACAGCAGAGCTCCGGGAAAAGCAATTATTAGACAGTGGGCCCTGATAACAGCCAACTGAAATCCACAAGTCATCGTGATGCATTACAAGCAGATTATACGAGCGTTATTAGCATAGATAAACCGTCTTTACAAGCTAATCATGAGGCCGTCCTCTCCAACATTGCATTAATATTCACGCCACGCATACAAGCTGTTTACAATGGTTTTAGATGTCTTATCGGCAACGTTACAATTGAAAATAAAATATGAGACGCTACTCGCAACCAGCCAGCCTTCTGTTGAGAGAAATTGAATGAGGTTATCTGTCATGGTGTGATTTTTGCCAGATTTTAAAGGCACTCAGAGTGTCTTGTCACTCAGATGTGCTGTAATAGTAGGGTGAGTGGTCAGATGGGGGTTATACTTGGCTGCATGAAGCCGGTGAGAACCAGGGCCCCACATGCAGCAGTCATCAGAGACACAGAATGAAGGGGACTGCTCCAGGGAGGGGCTGCTGTGGACATGTGTGTGCCCTGCAATAAAGCACATGCAGAATACAGGGCCATGGGATAATAAGGCCAACTCACGGGCAACCCCTGTAAGCATAGTGCTACATTCATGTGACAATAAGATTATATGTGTAAGCTGGTTCACACATTACAGCAAAGTGAATACCACATAAAGAATGTGGTGTGAATTATGTAACGCCTATAGCACTGGGAAGCTGTGAACACCTCAGGAGCTTTCACCAGTGCTGCTGTTATTCATCTTCTAAACATAGAACTCCAAACATGGATGGTTAAAAGATGTCCGTATCATCCATATCATCTTAAGAGCACTGGGTTATACCTGGAATACTGGACAGCAACCAAAGTTGGCAAAGCTGGCATTACAAAGAAAAGCCTTTACACACCTTTGATCATTCTATTAAGTGAAAAGGGATGTAGGTTTATCGAGGTATCTCTGCCAAAGATGAAATGATAATGACAGTTAAATGTTTAATGATTAACGAGCAGACTATTACTTTTTAAGCGCTGACTGTACAGTCCTGTATGTGAGGGGCTTTGGCTAACCTTTCATAGCTCATGGTGAATCTCCACCCTCCTCTTCCCTTTACACCTCCCTGTACACATGCTCATGCACACGCTCAAACAGAGCAGAACAGGCCCCAGGCATGTCAGAGCCAACTGATTGAAATAGCCATATTTCGAGTCGAGAGGGGGGTCGTATTAAAATACTACTTGGCAGCCTGAGTTTTCACACATTCAAACCCCCCAGTGCCCGCCTGGCTCAACCTGTTACTGCAGAGAAACAGCCCGAGACTGCAGCGCGATTGGGGTAAAGCCTGTTTTCCTCATGCACACACACGCTTTTATGTATCCCAACAATCATCACACATATCCTCATTTGAGTGCAAATCCTCCAGTCTTCAGCATGGCCACTGTTCACCTGTCTGTAGCTGAGCGGCAGGTTCCCAGCCCAATTCCACACTGGTGGTGCTTCTCCGGCTGTGCTCACCCACCCAGCAGCTTTGAGGTTAATCCACCACAAACCTTCTCTGGCATAGCCCGGGTGAGTGTATGTGTGTGACCAAGTGAGTTTCTGCCAATATTTTATCTACGTGTTTCATCTCTGCAACTCCTGATGGGATACACACATGACTCCCCCAAGCCCCTGCAACTAGCAGACCGCACTGAGCGAAGGGTGGACTGTAATTCTTTAAGAATTGAAGTTGCAGCTCCCAGGCTCTTGGATTTTCCATCAAAAAGTGTCTCAGAGCAGAGAAAGCTTTCATCAACAGAATCTAGGTTCTGACTACTCTAGGAATCCATTCTTTGACATGTCCTTGGGCAAAATGTCTAGTGTTCTCTTCTCCTCTTCAGGGCAGAATGTAGCTGACCCTGACTCATGACCTTCTGTGGAAACAGGCATGAAAAAAACAATTTCCTTGCAGGGATCGATAATCCTACATTATCAAAAAGCGGCATGTAAGATTTATTCCCCCTTCTTGCTAGTCTTCTAATGGAAGCTGATGATAAACAGTGCAGACTTACGACCTCTAAAGCAGAAAGGTATCTTCAATAGAGTGCAGTCAAGGTGAATAGCAGTTCAGTGGTCGCGCTCAATGTCGAATCAGTAAAATGAATGAAGCTGCATAGGTATTGGTTTAACTTTTCAAGTCTAAAGTTTAAATGGGTGGACAGAATGTGCACGGAACCTACTATGAACCTAATAATAAATGTACTAATGTACTAATATACTAATGTACTAATGTACTAATGTACTAATATACTAATGTACTAATGTCTAAAAGCAATGACTGTTACAGAGAAAGTTTTCTCAAAGTTTCTTTTTTACACACAGCTTTATTTACTTCCTTCTAGAATGACAATTTTAGCACGAGACCTCTCTCTAACTCAAAGTGGCATGTGTTCTGTGTTAACTCTGTGCCATAAAAGCAGTACCCCGCTAATGGACGCTATAATGTGAACGACATTGACTGAAACATGCCACATCTCTCCAGATTACCCCAGATATTCATGAAATATTCAAGCCGTTTCACAATACTTAATTCAGCTTGAGTGGCACTCCCTTCTTTTAAAGCTGAATGAATTATCTTTGTGGATCGGTTCAGGGCTGAGTGACAGGCTTATACTGACACAGACAGCTTATGTCCCTTTGACAAAATATATATCCATCAGCAAAAACACAGAATCTGGAGTGATTTAAAACTGAAAGACATTTTTTTGTTTCTGGCTTTAGTGGGAAATGAGCCATGCCTTTAGAAACTGAGGCAAAGAGGGGATGAAACAGCATTTTGATGGGAGTTGTTTGGCAAAAACAAGCACTGGAGATTCAGGCAAGAAATCTGGACCGCATGCTAGGATGGGAGGAGTGGGATTTGCAAACATGCTCATCCTTGCACACTGATCTGATTATAATTCGAGCAATATGTCTGCTGATATGTGAGAGGAAAGCTATTTTGTTTAACTGAGATGTGGCCTGTTAAAGACTTCGACTTGTGCTATAATGTATGCATGTCATCGCTAAGGAGAGCCACAAGAATGAGCACCCTTATCCATCCCATGACCAGTAACACTGACCTCGAGTACCCCCCGCAACAATACCATGACAGAGGTGGTCGAAGCTCCCGTGTGTGGTCAGCTAATAAAGCAATTGTCTGGCCCTGAAAAGAGGATTACTTTAATCTAGTAATGGCCGACGTCGTGCGGCCTATAGCGCCGGGGTAAGAGGGGTCACCCAGGATGGTTAAGAAGCCCATTGTAAGTCAGCTGAACCCTCTACCCGCCCCCCCAGTGCCCCCCCAGGGCCCCCGGACTGCCCTGAGATGACCCTGGGGCTCAGTCCAAGCTACTGTAGTTCACCCATCTGGAAAAGCACAAACACTATTTAGCTCGACCTCAAGGGTGCAGAGGGGCCCCCAGACAATGGGTTACCCGTAACCGGCACATACTTAGACCAAAGCATTAATTATTGACCACTGAAGTAGTATGGTGGCAGTAAACATCTCTGTGAATGGGAATTCAACAATAAGGCAATTCAGGACAATAGCACTGTGTCAAAAAAACATAGCCTCTTGTTAAGTTTAAGCGGACCACACACCGCCATTGTTCAGAGTAATGACCGGACATAAGAACTTCTATAACTGATAAGATAAAGGAGATGAGATATTGAGGGGTATTGTAGTTTTTTAGTGTGAGTTTTCAAAAGGAAGATCTAACAATATGAGTGGCTATCAGGCAGAAAAAAGATTTAGAACTGGAAAGCAATGGAACAACAACTTGGTGAAATGGTCGATGTCTTTTGCAGGAAGTTCTCAATTGAATAAGTAGCTACCAGCTGCCTGAGAATTTTTGTGATATTGCAGAAGATGTGATCATGTGACACTACCCACAACCAACAATGTGACAAATGAATCAAAGTGCAGGTCCAGCTTGAAATTGAAATATTTCTACACAATCTACAGTAGCGTCAAAGAGTCAAAACTCAAAATTTTGGATTGCAAATGTATTTACAGAGGATCAGTTCAGGTTTCAGCCTGAAATGGAATGTGCATTTGAATTGCCTGACCACAACAGCACACAACAATGTAAGGCTTTTTTCTCTTTTAATATATTTACTTCCAGCCTTCTTCCTCAGTGAATTGCCCAACTGAACCTTGTCATTTCCAAGAGCATGTGTTTAGGTTCACTCTACTATATGACACTATCCCCTTTCCCTTCCGCTCGTTGCGTCCACTACTGTATTTCATTGCCATAAGGTGAAAAAGGTGAAGCATCTATCTGACATCAGCGTCTTCTTGCTGGGGACAAGTCAGTCTGCTAGTGTCAGTTGACCCCTGTCTCACTCTGCTAACTACTCAAGTCCCAACCGATGTGCCGTTTCTCCCCTGTCAAACATGCTCATATAGCTGGAAGCAGATGGTGCATCCTGCCTCGTGCCATGCACACTTTTCACCCAGTGCAGGGTTAGTGTGCCATGCGCGTTCATATCTGTCTTCAGGGAGTGGCCGGTGTCATGGGGGGGTGGGGAAGAGCAACAGTTCCAATTTTCCACCCTGTCAACAAACTCCAAAAACAGATGGATTCTGAAGAAGAAATCCATTTAGCTCCAGTTGAATGACTTAAGCCCCTGTTCGCTGACCTTTTCTAACTTGGGAGGTGGCAGCACGTCTTAGGGAGAAATGAATCTTGTACAAATACGCACGGGTTAGAAATCAATAAGCTTTTTCTACAGCTGTTCACCCGTGTGTTTACCATTGCAGACTGGTCGAATATGCCTAAATCCCCTCGAAATACCTGTGTTACAGCAGAGGTCTGACGATGGGCATTATTTCAGCTTGACCTATGCAAAGATGTAAATGGCAATGCACTCACAGTCAGCTACACGAAGACAAGAACACTTAAACTAACAGCAATTCTACCACCTCCGACTGAATTACCAAGCTTGACTTCAAAAAGATCAACTAATCTCTAATGCAACACAGGCTCTCATTGGAAGAATCCACCACCATAAGCCGCTTATTTATATTCAGCACAACCACTGTGTCAATTAACAAAATGCTAATTTTAACAGTATCCATAAGTGACGGGGAACAGACTGATAGAACAGACTCAAATATTAATATTCCAAGTGTTTCAGAGATAGTTCATCAAACTTTGAGAATATTCACAGCCTGATGAAAGCGATGTTTTCAAAATCCATGGTTCTCCTACAATGAATCCCCAACCAACCAGCAACCAATTTCCTTGTCCAGCAACTAGTCTAAGACAAATTGGATGGCTGCATATAAAATTGGTTACAACAATTACACTGGCATATGGACCAATTAGATTTATCTGTATAATGAACCGAATGTGCTTTACAATTAGAGTGAATATATTCAACCAGATTGTTCAAGAAGTAAATTAAACCAGCCAGCGATAACAATGAGTATTCAGTTATCCCTAAAATATCTTTCAACCTCAATGAGAATCCATTTTGTTACATTGCTCAAATTCACCATTCAATAAATAGAGTGATTTTTCCAATAACTCCAGTAATTGGTTTGCCAGCTTTGCGCAAACAAGCAACAACAAGCTAACTGTAGTGTTTACAATCCGAGTTAGAAAAGACTACAACTCCCAGATACTTTCTTCTTCGGTTGCTTTAATGCCCGACTCTTTTTATCTGCTCGGTAATGACGCTCTGATTGCGTTTGATTGATTTGTTTGAACCATGTATTGATCGAGTTGGCCTCTCGCGCCTGCTGTCTGTCATGAGTGATGCGTGAAATTCCCCAGATGTATCCCACTCCTCACTGTTGTTTGCGGTGAACTGACAAGATTTGTTTTGAACCATTGCTTGGAGTTGCCCTTTGTCATTATCAGATAGTTTTGTTGTGCTGAGCTTAAAAATCTCTGTGTACCAGTGCCAACGTTTGCTTTAGCATCATGCCCCCCAAAGGTTCCCTATAGGCAGATGTAGTCCAACATTAGCAGTGCATTAAGGAAACTGCGGGTGCTCAATGAGATCATGAAAAAGCCTCTAGAGAAGACTTTTAAATAAAGAGAATGTTAGTCAAAAGATACTTCAACTTAATACATGAATGTAAACACAAAATAATCTTAATAATCGCTAGGGCTAAATGACCAGGAAGTGATTGAACCAGGACTAAACCAGGACTAAACCAGGTCTAAACAACTATCAATTTGACTGGATCACTGCTTGAAATAAGGCTCTGATTAACCAAAACAATAAATTGTTAATGCTAGTAGTTGTGTGGCTGCAACTATGGGTCTTAGGTGGGATACAATCTGTGCAATGGCCAGGGCTGACAGTAAAGTGAAGTTTTTGCATTATTTTCAGTGCAGCCTTGATAATGGTAATGTTCTTCATTTTAAATAGTGACAATTCGTATGTATTCAGTGAGCCACATTGAGCGAGTAATGAATTGATGAAGTGGATGCATCTCAACGAACAGGTCTTTGAGTGCTGCTTTGTGCCTTATCAGCGCGAAAAGGACTTCCTGTCATTTTCTGACTGGTGTTTCGCTGCAGCACGCTCACACTACACTGGCCCTTATGTTGTTTTGCCACAGGGCTATTGTCGGCCTCAATGAGCACATACGGGGGGGTCATTTGCATCCCGTAAGTCCTAATGACCGTCCATTCATTACATTCTAATCCTAATGCACCACCAGGAAGAAATCCAGACAGGCAGTATTTAATGTCATGCTACAGATAATGCTAAACTCCCAAGTATGAGGACTCATCTTATTTGCAATTGTTTTATATCAGGATAGAGGTTATTACTATTAAAATGTATTCTGGATCGCTCTTTAGAATGTTTGCTTGAATTGTAAGGGGCTGCACATAAAAGACACTCCAATCCAATACCACCATGCAAAATGCAACCTCAAGTGCGACCTTATGCTAAATTAAATCAGCACCCACCTGAATTATCCCGTTGCATTTACAATATTTTACATTTTAATTTATTCTGTGTTTGCACTTTAATGTAAGTTGACAATTACAGGGAGATGCAGATTCGTATTCAGACAGTAAATGGGTTGGGTGAGCATTTATCGTCGTGGTCTTGGCAGTATGGCGGCCCCAAGAGATAATGGGACGTGATTGGACACAACGGTTAGACCGATGAGCCCTTATTGTTCGGCAGACGACCCCCGTGGCCCCTGAGCTGCACTGTCATTAGCTGGGGGGGGGTCTTCCTCCCACCACCTGTTGTCAATGCCTTGATCACCCCCACAAACCCTAAACCAACCCCCGTCCTGTCACTATTGTCCCACTGACCTTTTATGACATCACAACAGCCACACTACTCGTTCCTCTCACTTGCCTAATTAATTCATGGCGACCCACTGGAGACGTTTTTTGGCTGGTGGTGCTGGTTTGGATAATATGTTTTACATGCAAGTAGAGAATTTCAAAATATTCTGAGTGCAAATGGAGTTTACTAGTTGATTACCCAGTAATTTTAATACCAACGCGTAGATAATGTGATTTATTGTATAATTGGCTAATATTGCATAGGACCAACATTTAGAACCACGCAGTGGCACAGAGTAACAAATGAAAAACATGAAGTCAAAAAATAGCCACAGTAAGTTAGAAAATGCTAGTCTAGCCTAGTGCTAAAACCGTAAGAACATGTGCTTTTTACATGTTCATAAGATTTAAGTTTAAAACTGTAGGACTGTTAAGATTATTAGTACATTCAAACAAGTCAAATTTACTGCTTTTTAAGAACACATTGAATGCAGCATTAGCCTAAGTGTTGCACTGGGGAAACAGTTGGTTAATTCTGTCCCATCCATGTAAATTCATTCAAGTTAGAAATCCAGTTAGATGGTTTCTTCCAGTTTATTAACAGAGTCTATCTAAGATAAGCATGTAAACATACAAATCAGGTCCCTTTTTTCCCTTGCGTTTTCTATGGATTAATTAATTCATGGCTATCCTCTGGAGGAGCTTCTTGGCTGGTGGCACTGGCTCATTGTTGGCCAGACGGCTAGTTCACACAGAGGGGGTGAAGCTGGAGCGCCACGGCCCCACTCTGGCCATCTGATCCCCCTTTATTTAAGAGCAGCATGGCCACTGGCTCTGTCCGGCACGAGCCTGGCTTTACAATCCTATTAGTAAGGCATGAGCACCCCACTACCTGACGCACACAAAGCCAGTCCTTATTTACCTATGTCACTGCTTGTTCGCTCAATTTGTCAAACCCCGATACTCCTTACATCTGCATGATTTCTCGAAACGTAAATAGGGAAGGCTCAGTGGAAAGAAAAGTGACAGCAAGTAGCTTTGGTGACAAATGAATATGAGCGGACAAAGTGCCTGAGACAGCTGCTGCCATGCCTCTGTGGATACAAGACGCATACATCGCACTGAATGCAGAAATCAGATTTAAGTGCATTCATGCTTTGCTAACATGAACTTCCACTAAAATGCTCGCATTATTACTTTTGTACAAGATATCCTGATATCTTGACTAGTTCTATGAGATTTGTGTGTACTTGGATGCTGAAATTCAATTGACGGTCGTTGCTGAATAATTTGAAAGGAAGTGCAATGTGTAAACAACTCAATTTGACTAGCCCAGAAAGTAATGTGTAGCTTTCGTAATACAAACAATCTCATGTCGTTTCTAGGGTTCAGTTCCCAGCAGGGTTCATTGGCTCTGTTCCTTCCATAGTCTTCGATCAGTATCCAATTAGAGCAAAATGCAAATATCCCAAACATAATGCAAACCGATTTCCTCGACTTAAAACTAACCTATGGAACTGTGAAGAATTCTATTTATTTCACCCCGGAGCATTATTCCTTCAGCATTATTCCTTCCTGCTTAAATACCTGATTGACAGGCTCTTAAAAACACAGATTATCCTTAATAAGCCTTAAGACAAACAGATCTTTATCATAATGGCCTCACATGATAATATCACCTTAATCAAAGCACACTAACGGCTCCAAAGAGCTTTCTAATAGGTTACCAGATGAAAGTGCTTCACTCATTCAGGAGTGGCAAACAGAAGCAGAGTTTTTTTCCACCTCCATCATCTACCACGGGCGCCGCCATGTAGACAACTTTATAAGAGGCTGTTTAGAGAAGCACTGACCTTCATACAGTGTGATTTAAATGCTAACAGGTGTAAAGTGAGATTGATGGTGGTGCGGTACTGAGCTAGTTGTACCCTTCAGGGACTCTGTACAGGTCAGTGGGGCCGCTCTGCTGTGTATATACACCGCTTTGCAACTGAGAGGTAAATTAGAATTGAGTAGAATATGTTTTATATTCTTATATATGGTAGGACTGTTCCAATGCCAATTATAACAGGCCTACAGAAATATATAAGATAGAAATAAGAGAAATGATTTCAATATTTGTGGGAGTCTTGACGCTTTAAAGATATTTTACTATAAACTCACTAAACCTGTAGGATAAAGAGAGGGAGTAAAGCATTAATCTGAATAACTACTTTGTATTTATATCAAACAACCCTATTCAGAACGGTCCTGAAGAATAGAGATAGTAGATGAAAAACATATCAACTTGTGGTATATAATGTGGTGTGGCTATGACAGCAGGCCTTCCAACTCCTAAGTTGAACCACAAGTACAGAGTTTGTCGTTCCAAAAAGTACGGATGTGAACTGAACTAAACTTTACCAACAAGACTTATGACAGTATGGCCACGGAGCTCCAATCACAGCCCATAACATCCCTGACAGAGGCCAGATGAAATATAGGAGTGGTGTGGGCCTCGAGTATCCATTCTGCACATTTCTCCAAGCCCCAAATCCTTTCTAAGTTTTGACACCCCCCAAAACCCTTAAACCCATTTTCTGCACTAAAAGCAAAAGGATGATCCAAGTGGTGACAGTGGCGTTCAGCTGTTTCTCCTAAATCGCCGTCTAGGATTACATCGGCTGAGAAAGTTGGGCCAAACCGCAGTGACAATGGCTAAAGGGTGCTCTGTCCAACACAAGCAATGTTCACATGTCACCTGTTCATTCCCCAAATTTCACTGGGCAGCTGTTGTCTAAAGCCTGACCTCAAAGCAACCTTTAAGGAAGAGGACCTTTGAAGAGGGGATATGTCTTTGCCTATCCTTTTGAACCACAAGCCATGCCCCCTTTATAGACCACTCCCCCGCTTCCTTTCTTTGTGAATATTCATGTGCCATAAACTCTGAGGCTAGAGACGAAGCAGGCATACTAAAAACGAGGGGTAAAACCCTCAAAGGGAAAGCCGTCAAGAGCCTGGGCGAGCCACGCTGAATGTCAAATCCCCACCCAGGGGTGTCTGGCCCGTTAGGTCTATTGTGTTTCAACGACTTTCATCCATCTGACATGAATTGGCCTTTGCTGACGGCACGTAACCACATAGGTTGCACTTTAGGGAATCAAAGAATGTCTTTTAATGCGTGAAATCAGGCAGGATTGGCAAACAACAGTGAAATTTTGGGATGACCTGAAGAAACAGTTGTGCTATTGAAAACTAAGTAATAAAGTGCACGTAAAGCTTATTAAAGTTTAATGTGTGTACGGTCATTGGCATCATCCCAATATATCTTTGCTATGAATTGGGTTAGCTCTACTTTTTTACTAATGTTTACTTAAAAATGCAAGACAACTCAAAAATGACACCTCTGTCATAACTGAGGTCAAACAACTGATGCGCGAAAGCCCTCTTACAGTTCACGAACGAAACATCCATTCATCAAATACACGTCATTACTAGTAATTGAAAACTGTTACTGCGGTAACTGAGCAGAACCATTGCTAATGGTTTATTGAGTGCCTAATTGTGAGTGCGTAGACGCCTGCAAAAGGGAAAAATTATCTGCATCTGCAGCCACTTGAGAAATACAACTAGGACTTGGCGCACCTGTTCGGATGCATCTGCAAGGTAAATATGACATAAATGATTTAGGAGGAGACGCGTTCTGCAATGTCTAAATACATCATTTATATTCATTGATGATAACAAAACATCATCAATCTATTTTTGTTGTTCTACCATGAACCTTTTAGTTTTATAGCTTTTAATGTAATCATCTGTATAAACATACCCCCTTTGGGAAAGATGTAGTTCTTAATCTTAATTCTAACATAAATTGCAAATTAGTCAAACCCCTGTATTTTTAAATGGCAACAACAACCTGTTTACCCACTAAGGTGTCTCCAAGGACAATTAGCATGTGTGGTTCTGTGAAGGGATTAATCTTGGCAGCAACAGTCACTGGTGAAATATCTCTACAGCAACTAATCCTTGGGAATTTCCAGTCCCCCAGAGGCCACCCATAATGACTTTGGTGATTCCTTGCATTACCAACAAGAGCATTTGATAACAGATGATAACAGTTGTGTACCTCTAAACTGGGTGATGAGTACATCATTAGCTTTGGCAGCGTTCAGAGACAGAAAACTGTATATGGCCAATTGCATTGTCACTGTAAGGATATTTCTTAATGTAGTGAGAACAACGCAAGCAGATGTTCGTCACAAATGACTTCACAGCTTGCTCGGATGCTTAGACTAAAAATAAAGTGATAAATTACATAGCTTTGCAAACTATATAAATTCACACTGAGTTTTATTGAGATTAGCGCCATTTCAAAATCAAGTGCAGTCTGTCTATAACAGGCCCCAAGAAGAGATTTTACTGTGAAAAATCAAGGAACAATGCCTAAAAGGCTATAATCTCCTCTCCTGGCTTCTCTATTTGAAGTGTAAAGACTACTGACCTCTGAAACAGTTTAATTTGTAAAGTCAGGTCAGCACTTCACCCACCCTGGCTGCCAATCTTTCCACCAGTGCCTGTAGTGCCAGGCTGCAGCAGATGGACCATGAGGGGTTAATTCTCCTGATTGTACCACACTTCCCAGTGTTCTGGCTCTCACCCCGCTCCCAAATATACTCTCCGCACACATTTTCTCACAGTTTGCCCTAGTGCTTCCAAGTCACAGGCTTGGGAGCAAAGTGACACCATGCCACAAAGTGCCATCTTGTGCCTTCTCTGGTGCCGCTCCGAGCCCCCTTTGGCAGCACTAGCCGGGCTTATGCGCCTGTGGCCTTATCTCCGGCCCTGTTGGTGCCATACTGCAAGAGCTGGCACTGGCTGGGTACCTGGCACTCGCCGCTGTTTGTTCTTTATAACCTCTCTTTTCTGAAGGCAACTCTCCAAAAAGTGTATTAGTGGACTTATGTTAAAGTGCATAAATCTAACAGATACATTGGAACTTTTCAGTGGATTAAGTAGTCTTATCAGTGAAGGCGACCGCTGCGTGTAAGTCTCTTATTTATTTGGTCTGAGCAGACAGCTACGTAGAATGTCACCTCCCAAGGGAGTGGCAAAAAAAAAGCCGGACATACAGACAAATAGATGGGCTGATCAGGCGCTTGGCAACGCGTTATCAAAAAGAATAGGCGACAGCAACCCTTTGAGACGAAAACATGACCCAGCATGACCCCACAAAGCTGTGTATTAGATCCCGAAGATGCCGCGAGAAAGCGTGGCGATCTTATTATCTACAGCAGCCGCCTGCGCTACAATATCCCAAGGGTGCTAGAAATATTAGCAATATTGTGTCCTTGGTTTGAGAGCAGAACATGAACGTCATGAATTAGAAAAAAGTAAATGGTGCTTGTTTGGGACTTGAGAAAAGAGCATAAAACAAACATGTTGCTGAGAAAGTGTGAGGGATTACTCATGGGGAGTGAGACATTTCCAATAACCATGTTCTATTCTCTGCTTCCTCTTAGCCAACTCTGTGAAAAGTGATTCACAACACCTACAGCTTGCTTTCCATGCAGCTTAAAACGCAAACACCCTCCAGCTTCTGATGTTGATACCCAAACTAAGCCCCGACGAGGTGAAAGGTAATTCTTCTCGCTGTTTGGAATCGGGCTTCCAGGTTGCATTTGGCGAATCCCAGCTTTTAAAGGCGAACAGAGAATGATTCATTGGCTGATTTTCTTAGTGCAGAAAATTCAGCCTCTTTATTAAGTTAAGACCTGGTGCCTGACTGTAAGGTGTTTGACAAGAACCTCGCCTGAAATGGAGATTGTTTTGTTCAGCTGGTTTGCATTAGCACTATGCAGAATTCCAGGAATAGTTTCAGTTTTTAAAATGTCGACGATGGCCAGGGATCTGAGGAAGTGCTTAAATCTTCACTGGGGCTTGTCCTAAATCCGGTGGCAGCTGCTGTCAAAGTGGCATGTTGATCTAAATTGGTAGATAACAGCTTTTTTGGAGAGGGTCGTTTGTGTTCAAATGCTTGATCATAATTATTTTCCATTCATTTGCCCCTCGATTCTGAACTTTCTCCTTATACCGACTCACCATGTAAGAGCAACAAGCAGCTATTTTAATGCTTTCACCTTCTGCCACTGTCAAAACAAACCCTAATAACAGCTTTAATTGGCCCTTCTCTGGATTTCATTAAAGTGCCATTGCTTGCTTAAGAAAAAAAATATAAAAGGTGTCTCGGTTTGACATGACACTTTGTTGTACTTTTAAAAAGGCTTAACATCTGCTACTGAAAATCTGCCAGCTATCTAAGGCCCTTCTCTCCCCCTCCCTGTAAAGAAAGTTGTTCTGCTTTCCTGTCCAGTGGTGACAACTGTTATCTCTCCTCACTGCAGCTAGCCGCCATCCATCTACATTAATAGGGTTCGGCCACCACACAACGGAGGGGGAGATGGGATGCTATGTCAAGGGCTGAAGAACATGATGACATGATGACCGGGGAGGGGTAGGGTGTAGAGGGGCCTAAGGGTGCCAGCTGCCAGGAGATGTGACAACAAGGTCAGAGGTGGTGCCTTCAGCTAACACAGTCCAATGGTGGCAGTGATAAGAGTGCCTTGTAGTTGCTTTGTCTGCTTAAGAGTGTTCACACCATGTTGTGTGGAGATAATGATATTACCAGTGTATAAAAGCATGTTATATCTTTCAGTGAGCATGGTGTCATTGTATCGGTCATGAGTGACCACAAAGTTATGAATCACTCAACCTCTCACTTACAACTATTTCCCAAAATGAATTGTGTGCATCCTAGAGAAGGTTTGTCAGACTTTTCATAACGCCTCAGAAAATATTTGGCTTTCCAAGCACCACTTTATGAAATCTAGGAAAGCCTAAATCAAGACCAAGACTGGTCTGAACCAGATTTAAAAAACAGGACTAAACTAAATCAGGTCTACTCCAAGAATAAACCAGACTAAACTGTCTAGAACCCCTAATACTTAATTTTTATGGATATGGATGGAGGAACAGCAAGACTAGTATCACTAAAGCATGTGAACCTGCAGTAAAAGGAAGGGATCCGAGACCCAGTGGCTAGAGGTGTGCCCAACATGAGAGTCAACATGCATGCATTCAACTTACTTGCCACCTCCAGCGATGCATTTCGACTGACGGCCTCTCCCAGGTAGTTCCTCGCCACACACACATACACGCCCTCGTCTGGTTTGCTCCTCCTGCCGTGCACGATCCGTAGAAAGAACAGAGCCCCACTGGGTAGCAGCATCCGGTGAGATCTGGGGTCTTCTCTGTCAGTGTCAACTCGCTCTCCATCTTTGTACCATTCTATCATAGGAGTGGGCCTGCCTTCAGCTTTACAGTTAAGAGTGGCCGGCTCACCTTTGGAAACTATTAGGTCGGACGGGTGTTCCAAGATGCGGGGAGGGGAGTCTTCTAACCTGTGTCTGGTGCCTGGAAAAAAGAAGAGGACATAATTAGAAACCCAACTTTTGAGAAGAATCTTTATAGAGCCTTTAAAATGTTTGTCATTTGGAATGTTCCAGAATGGAGGCGACTGGAGCAAAAGTGAGTGAAAAAGTTGGATTTCTGGTGAGGGATAGAATAATTCTGAGCATACAATAACAAAATGATTGTGATCTTCAACATTTCTGTAAGGATGTGTCCAGTAAAACCTAAAAATCAGGGATTTTGCCACAAGCTAAATGCTACCTGTATACTAATGTGTACATTAAACACACATACAATATGAGGTACATTCACTAATGTTTCCTAACCAGGCTCTGACATCACCTACATGTAGAAGAGTGGTTGTCATTTGTCAAAACCATCTTAATTTGTGATATTTTGTGGCAAATGCCAATTTCTCCATTGAAAATATATTATGCTCTTGCCTCCAGCTGCTTCCATTTCGGAATTTAAAACTTTCTGTTTACAAACTTTGAAGAGTCTATAGTCATAGACAGCCTTTTGTGATACTTCGAGCTAATCTTATTGTATGTTGTTATAATAATGCATTTGCCTAAACTTATAATGTGCAGCCCAAGTGAATGATCGTTAAATGATGCAAAGACTTGTCACCACCTGGAGTGTCAACTGCAACAATGACATTCATTAAGTCTGCCCCCTGACTGTGAATATCAAGTAAACACAGAACTTCGCATTTGTGTAGGAAGAGAGAGGACTTGGAAAAAACAACACATTTCTTTGCCACTTTTGCATTTTCTCCAGTGACTACAAGAGGAGTGGGCACAACTTCTTAAAATGCACTCTGTTGCCCTTTCTATAAACCTCTCAGGGTGCTGGTGTGGGAAAAAAAAAACTGCATACCAATTTTATCACCAGCAACACGACCGTGCGAAAATGAGCATATAATGTAATTGCTTGACAGTAACATTCAAAGTATAAATCAAGAGGACGTGTGAAATTACATGCTCTAAATTCTGCATCTATCAAACATAAACCAAATTCTCCGGTCTGGTCGGGGATGGAAATGTGGAAAAGGCACGGCCAACATTCATGAGAGGTAGAATGTGCCGATTTTGTGCACAGCGTGGTTCAAGGCTGTGAATTAATTTAGGCAAATAAGTGAAACGCTTGGACAATATTTTGTTTTTCTGGCTGCCTGTGTTTCTCTTATAAAATGGTGTGATTGAAAGACGTAAATGAAGAGAAGAGAAGGAAGCGGATGGAGATGGAGGCACGGTAATTCCCACAGGTTTTGGTCTTGCTTTGAAATTGCTTTTTTTTTTAAACCCCCCATTTTGCATTCTACCGTCGTTCTTCCTCTGCTCCTTCACGTTGAATGACAGTGTGTTGGCGGTACAATTACATAGGAATAGCAATAACACAAACTGAAGCACTGCAAGGCACGTGTGAAAATGTTCCCCCGAAGAGTACCACAGCATAACAAAAGGAGGTACGTCTCGTTGCATTTGTCCATTTTCCACGGTGTAGGTTACTTTTGTTCTCATAGAAAGGATCATACTACACTTTTTCACTCATGTCATGCTGAAGAGTACTTCCAATATGTTCTAAACACTTAGCCATACCATGATTGTAAACACTCCCGGCGGCAATTTGGCTTTAAAAGAAAAAGGCTTTAAATAAGGTGTCTTTTCCAGCAGAGAAGTTTGCTTACACAGAGAAACAGCTCAAACAGAACATTAACAGAGGTTTCAGGTTTCAGTTTATTTGTCATATGCACATTCAACACAGGGTCAAAAAATGCAATGAAATGCTTTGGATCGGAAGAACCGTTAGACTCGCTAAGATACTCATGAAGTACTA